>PVJA010011330.1:20426-55107 GCA_004027025.1 Myocastor coypus
TTTTTTTTTTTTTTTTTTTTTTTTTTTTTTTTTTTTTTTTTTTTTTTTTTTTTTTTTTTTTTTTTTTTTTTTTTTTTTTTTTTTTTTTTTTTTTTTTTTCTTTAATATTATTTCCCTTTCTTTTCTCTTTTTATCTCCTTTCAGTTTGCTGTTTTATCTTTCTGTATATTTTTTTCTTGAGTGGTTATTTTTGTTTCCTTTTATTTCCTTTTCCTCTGTTGTTCTTCTCTTCCTCTTTTCTACATTCTTTGCTCTCTTGTTCATAGTTTAAATCCCTAAACTTTTCCATTGCATTATTCTACATGTCCTCGTCCTCTCTCTACTCAGCTATATCACTTTATTTTATGAATCTTTCATGTGAGTAAGTACGGAAAAAAATTAAAAGAGAAAGATGGCTATAATGGGAGAAAGAGGAAAGGAAGGATGGGAAATGTAATGGAAGAAAGAAAGAAAGAGAGAAAGAAAGAAAGAAAGAAGGGACTGCGGAGATAGCTCCGAGGCACAAGTGCCTGCCTGGCAAGTGCAAGGTCATGAGTTTGAACCCTGGTCCTGCAAAAAAAGAAAGAAAGAAAGAAAGAAAGAAAGAAAGAAAGAAAGAAAGAAAGAAAGAAAGAAAGAAAGAAAGAAAGAAGGAAAGAAAGAAAGAAAGAAGGAAAGAAAAGTACATTTGTTGTATGGCAAAACTATCCTAGTTTATTGCTATGAAAGTTTCCTGATAATATTGATTAGACAACATTTCATGAATATATCTTGTAGTCTGAACAACTTTTATGAATATATCAATCTTAACAGTGTTAGTTATCATTGGAATTCTTAGATTCTGATATGGTACCATATGAAAAATTCTTCAAGTTTTGTAAAATGTCTGATATTCAGAACTACTTGGATAGCTTCCAAAAAATAAGATACATTTTGCTCTCTAGACAAAGAGACTCTTATTGATCACTTCCGTAATTAATAAAGGATTATTAAAATATTAATTATTTCCTTATGATTTTGTCTTCAGCTGGTTTGTTGAATGGCTAATATTTTTATGTAGACCTGCTACTTTATGTAATTCAGACACTTGAAAAGGCATACATGTTGCCCAGAGTATAATCTCCTGAATTTGTGAGATAGATGTTAAATTTAATTAGTCTACCCAATACTGTTTGGAACATGCAAATAAAATTTCTTAGAGACTGGGCATGGTGGCACACACCTGTAATCCCAGCTTTTGGGGAGGCTATGTACAAGTGGATCACTGTGAGTCTAACCTAGTAGTGAGACACTCAACACCCTGTAGAACCTTCCCTAAAAAAAAAAAAAAAAAAAAAAAAAAAAAAAAAAAAAAAAAAAAAAAAAAATAATAATAATAATAATAATAATAATACAAAAAATCTGAAGTCAAAACAATTTTCTCAAGTCATTTACGGTGTCAATAATTTCACTGTTATTACTGTGAAGTTTGATGTGCATTCTTCTCCTGTGAATGCTAGTTTAGAAAACACCCTATCACTGGGGGAATGGCACACTTATAATCTCAGCACTTCAGAGGCTGACGTTGCAGGATCTCTGGAGCCCAGCCTGGACTATATTCTGAGCTCAAACCCAGAGTAAACTTCTAAGGAAAATTCTGCCCCTAAAAAACAAACAAACAAACAAACCAAAGACAAAAAAAGCAAACAATGAGAAAAGTAAGCAGCTTCATTCTGTTAAGATATTTTTGCATACACTTCAGGAGCAGAGTTTATACTCCAACAGATGAATGTATTCAGTGTATACTTTCAATACTTCTCCCTCTGCATTAATGTCATCAGTGAAAAATTAGAGAACATTGGTTAAAATTATTTAATATCATTTAACACCTGCTACGACAGCTTCAGAAGGAAATGGATCGTGTCTGTAGAACTGAACAATTCTCCAAAGTGTCATGATCAGTTTAGTCTTTTATTTTGGTTCAAGAAATGTCATTACGAACTCATTTTTTGTTACTTATACAATTTCTTCGTGTTATTTTCCCAGACTTCCCAAATCACAATTAGTGTTCTCCATTTAAAGATTGAAGAGCATTTCCCTGTGATTTTTGTTATTATAATATCACAATAATATGTTCCAGACTGATAGCTTTGACAGAACTGCGTAGATTTCATTCCACTATTACTCAGTGTGATAAATCCCTTTTTTCTTTACTGGAAAATCCAGTTTGTTTGTTTGTTTGTTTGTCTTTTTGAGGCAGGGTCTCGCTGTGCAGTTCAGGCTGGCCTTGAGCTCACTTTTGTCGCCCAGGCTGGTCTCGAACTCACACTGATCCTCCTGCCTCAGCCTCCCAAGTGCTGGGATTACAGGCGTGCGCCACCACGCCCAGCTGGAAAATCCAGTTTTTGATTACCATTCATATAGCTTTTAGTGCTGCACAGATAAAATAGTTTATGGATTCATTGAGATCTTGTTTATGCTCAGTGTTTTGCTGACCTATCCATAATCTCTTTAACTGGAAAATCACTTTATTTTTCTCACGGGGACCAAACATGTTTTTGTCATGCAAAAGTGATGCATTCTCCATCCCTCTTCTAATCAGCTGAGCTCATTCCCTCCTGTCTGATGATCAACATTACTTTTCATATTTTTAATCTTTTCTGAAAAAAAGATGAGGGCTGCAATATTTTTCCTTAATTTTTTTTTATTTCAGATTAACTTTTCCCAACAATTTCTCATCTAATCAATTTTCTAGAGGCAATAAAAAATTAAATGATTCTACATTCTATTTCACAAAACTAGGTACTGAAAGTGTTATTTGCATCAATTTGTTTATATGCTTTCTTTCTCCCTCTATACTTATATTCTTTATGATGTTAGTGCCACAAATCCAGTTCTACCATTTTATTAAAAAAGTATCACATTCTAAAAAGTTATTTCTACTTCTTTCATTCATGTGAAGACAAAAGTGTAGCAAAATATTGTGTCAAGTTTAACAATCATCTTTGTAATCATTTGGTCATAAACTACAAAATTAAACTGCTTGAAATGTAGGTTACAATGTTGTCTTGATTAGGCGTCACAGAGAAATTTCAGCTCATTGAGGTCCTGTAAGTTTTTTTTTTTTTTTCTTTAGAATCTTTTATTTCATTTTTTTCTTGTTTCAGAACTTTTGTTTGTTTATTTATTTGTTTTTATGGCTGGCTCAGCCTGCCCTGAGGGCAAGGCTGGCGCAGCATGTGGTGCCAGAGATCAAACTGAGGTCCCTGCAGACGCCTAAGCTTTCCTAAGCAGGCGCTTTAGACCACTGAGCCATCCTGCCAGGCCCCGAGGTCCCATAAGTTTTAAGGTGTTCCCTGTATTAGTGTCATTTTTCAGCTATGTAAATTTTTACTTGGGCTGGGCATGGTGGCACACACCTATAATCCCAGCACTTGGGAGGCTGAGGCAGGAGGATCGGTGCAAGTTTGAGACCAAGAAACCAACCTGGGCTACAAAAGTGAGCTCAAGGTCAGTCTTAAATGCATAAAGAGACGCTATCTCAAAAAAGACAAAAAAAAAAAGGAAGCTCTCATGTCTGGGAAATATGTTTGGATCATGATAGCTGTATAAGTATCAGTAGAACTGTCCAAAAACACAAATTCATTTGGTTTTTCATGTCACTACAGGATGTGTAATATTTATGCTATTGCATTTTGGTCAATTTCTTCCTAGTCCTCATTCTTTTTCTTCAAACTTTTGTATCATCATGGTGGAGATATTTGTAACTCCAAAAGAGACCTAGAGAGATAAAGATTATCTAAGAAAATGGAGATAGGGCAATAGCGATACAATCCTCCTACAAAGCTTTTTCTCTTCGAAATGTATTGTATACATTGTATACAATATTGTATAAGTGATGGATCATTTTCTATGAGACAGCAGCGTGTCATATTTTATAGTCATCATATATAGTCATCAAATATATACAGTGCATATATATATGTATATATATATATATATGTATATATATATATATAGAGAGAGAGAGAGAGAGAGAACAAATACGACAAATGTCAATTAATAATTTTAGTTTAGATATCCTCCTTCAAATAGACTTTCCCTCATGACTGTCTAACTTCTAGCCATAGTAATAATAAAGACAATGAATCTTCCGTAGCATATCACAAACTTACTCCTCTAAAAATGTTCTCAGTCGGGGCCAGGGAGATAGCTCCATGGCACAAGGGCCTGACTGTCAAGTGCAAGGTCATCAATTCGAACCTTGGTCCTGCAAAAAAAATTTAAAAAATGTTCTCAGTCATTTTAATGTATCAAAAATAATGCCCCATAGGCTGGCGTGGTGCTGCATAACTGTAATCCCAGTATTTGGGAGGCTGAGGCAAGAGGATTGGTGTGAGTTCAAGACCAGCCTGGGCTACAAAAAGTGTGCTTAAGGCCAGCCTGAACTGCATAGTGAGACCCTATCTCAAAAAACAAAAACAAAACAACAACAACAACAGCAACAAAAACCCTCGCATAATGTAAAGGAAATAGATTTGTGGTATGCATAGGTTTACTGTTGAAGACAAACACGGATAAGAGGAAAAACCTTTTTTTTTTTTTTTTTTTTTTTTTTCAGGACCAGGGGTCGAACTCACGACCTTGCACTTGCCAGGCAGGCACTTGTGACACAGAGCTGTCTCGCCGGCCCCAGGGAAAGCCTTTTAATTATTGCAACTGCCGCTTTTAACTATTGCAACTGCTGTCATCTCTGGACTTGTAAAGTCTAAATTTAAGTAAAATTATCATATTTATTTTTTAATGAACTGAGTACAATTTAACTCTAGAATTTCCTCACTAAACAAATTCAGAAAAGGTTATAATTCACCTTCAGCTACTCTGATTTTTCCAATACAGGTCATACAAACAGCATGAGACTTAGTTTTAAAAAATCATGATAAAAGTATAGAATCAAACTTTTGTTATGTATTTGGCATGACATTATATTATGCAGTTCAGACTCATAGTTATCCTCTTGTTTCAGCCTCCTCAGGGCTGGGATTATAGGACTGAACCATCACCTGAGTTTGAGTGGCCCTGGCACAGAAGCAGGGCTGGAACTGGTACGTGGTGCCTGGAATCACATCCCAGTCCCTGCACTTACCTAAACAGAAACTTACTCTGCTGCACTATCTCTCCAGCCCAGAATAGCCCTTTTTGTCCTACTAATATTATCCAATTTTTTAATCTATCTGTCTGTCTGTCTGTCTGTCTGTCTAGCTAGCCAGTTCTTTGTCATCTGTCATCTTACTAGCTCTTGGGATCATTGTGAACAGTCTTAATTAAGATTTCTGAGGGAGTTATTTTGTGTTTGTGTGTGTGTGTGTGTGTGTGTGTGTGTGTGTGTGTGTGTAAAAGTTCATTAGTGATACCAGATATGCATCACATGCCAGGCAAAAAGTGAAGACCATTCTGTAATTTTCAGATGACAATTTTTTTTTTTTTTTGCATCTTGTTTTGTACTATTTAGTTACATTTGTAATGAGAAAATGCATTTCACTGTTAGGTTTCCTAAATTCTATCCAGTTTATTTCATCTGTTTATAAGCTACCAAATGATGAAGAAATCCTTCGATATTAGATCATTGTAAATTCCACCAGTCTAATCCCATTAGGGAAAATTAGTCCAATTTGAACAACGTGAAATGCTTTATCTCCAGTAGCCTACATTGCCCAGGAAAAAGAACACAGCATCACTGTTAGTCAGTGTTTTCCAGTTCTGATTTAAATAGTGTGGTAATCTTTCCAGGGCCATGTACATTTAAAATCTGAAATCAAAGAGCCGTGCTCGAAAGTCCTTCCTTCGTGTACCTGAACTATTTCAGGAGAACAGAATCATTCTGTTTGATTTGGCAGTTGAACAGGCTTAGGTCAATTGAAATTTCAGGTCAGACTTCACAGCACATATTGCACAGAGCATGCGAGAACCTCAGGGGAGTAATTAGTCTCCAAACATTTAGCAAAACAACACTGAGAGACCTGACAGGGAAGGCTCACACTTGCCTAAATTGTATTGGAAATGCTGTCGAGAGAGTACGCAATTGCTGGGGAGCAATTCAAAGGTGAAATAATCGGATATGTCACTGAAATTAGTTTACTAATAAGTGCCGATGCTCTTTTATAGCCGATGTCAGTAACTAGTTGAATTTAATTTCAGCTGATTTTATGAATTTTTGTAAATAATGCATTCTCCAGCAAATTAGAGAAAAAAATAGTTATAGAATGAGATTAGAGTACGTCAATGCTTTTCAAAAAAAGCAATTTATTACTATTTTCCCCTGAAGATTTATTGGGATTTCAGCAGGTTAACTCTGAATAAAATGTCATATTATGGTGATAGTTAACATATCCATACATCTATGACATATTGTCAGGAAGCGAGGGAAATGTGAATCATTGGTATAGGTGATGCATATTTATATATTTAGAAATATTATTTTCAAGATTACTGCCTAATGTTACTATTGTTATTGCTGTTTAAGGCAAATGCCATGAAACCTCATATGGAAATTTCCTCTCAGTACGACTACATAGATAGAAATTGCTTCATTATGTTTTTACTTCGTGTCAATATGTTAGAATAATGTGTTGATAGATAAGTATAAAGCTTTGCTTCTTTTCTTGTAAATGAGAGTATGTGTCTTTTCTATTGAGGTTGAAACGTTTAAGTTTTTATTTATTTAAATACTTATTTATAATGTTATTTTGAAGAGAAAAACAAGTGCAAGAAAGACAAAAGCTATGACAGAAACAGAGGGACATATAACAATGCATACATTACAGATTTTCAAAGCAAGAACATCTGATTCACGGTACTCAGTATATTATCTATTTTTATTGTCAAATCTGTTGTTCAGATGAACAGATACAGTTATACAAGATGGGACATATGACTGAATATTAACACAAGCTTACAAGATATCTTGAATTTTTGTTGTTGTCTTTCATTTTCTTTTTTACCTTTTAAACATTTACTCTAAAGACAATATAGTAATAAATGATATGATTTTAGAAATGGTACATATTTAGAAGACCAAGATGACAGGTATTTCAAGCATGATTTTAGTATTACACATTGTTGTCCTTAACAGAGTTACTTAGCTCATAGATGTCAATATATAGGGTTAGTCAAGTTGAGAATTCTACCCATTATCTGCTCTTTTCCAAATGCTGGGGAAAATTCTTTGGACAATTACCTTATTCATCTTGTGTACATACATTTATGGCATTGCCCCTAACTTATTTCCTAGCTTTTCTCATTTCACTCTCTTTGTTGTTAAATCCTTAACTTCTGTTTCTTCCCATTTAACTGTGTCTGTTATACCTTTCAGTTCTTATTTCTTCTTTGGAGTGCTTACACTAGGAAGAAAATACAATATTTACCTATGTGGGTCTGGTTTATTTCACTTATGAGTATAGCCTCAGGCTGCATCCATTTATCTATAAAGGCGTCAAGTTTATTTTTCTTTATACTTAAATTATACTCCATTGTATAAAAATACCACATCTTTTTCATCCATTCCTCAGGTGATGCGCATTTTGGTTGCTTCCAAGATTTGACTATCACAAATAGTGCTGATGTAAACATGGGTTCACACATATCACTATGATATGATGTTTTCAGGATTTTGGTGGAAATTTCCAGAAGGGCCATAGCCGGATTGAATGGGATTCTCAGTCCTAGTTTTTTGAGGGATATCCACACTCATCTCCATAATGGTTGCAGCAGTGTATGTTCCCACCGGCAGTGTTTTCCCCACAGCCTCTCCAACAAATTTTTGTTGGTAGATTTCTTTATGGGAGTCGTTCTTTCTTAAATATGATGATATCTCAATGTTGTTTTAATTGGAAGTTCTTGAATGACCAGTAATGTGGAGCATTTTGTCAGTTATTCATTTGTCTCTTGTATTTATTCCTCTGAGAAGTGAACATTCACCTCAGATGCCCATATTTTGACTGGGTCCTTAAATTTTGGGGCCCTAATTATATTTAGTTCTTTTTTTTTTTTTTTTAAAGAATTTTTTTTTAATTTTATTTATTGTTTTTATTCTCGTTTCAAAACCTTTGTTTGTTTATTCACTCATTTTTTATGGCTGGCTCTGCCCGCCCCGAGGGCAGGGCTGGCGCAGCATGTGGTGCTGGGGATCGAACCGCGGTCCCTGAAGCCGCCCAAGCTTCCCCAAGCAGGCGCTTTAGACCAATGAGCCATCCCGCCGGGCCCCGTATATTTAGTTCTTTGTATATTCCAGAGACAAGAACTTTCTCTGAGTGCATAGTAGTTAAGATTTTTTTCTTTTTCAGAATTTGTGGGTTCTCTTTTCACTCTGTTGGTAATTTTTGTCTGTCTGTCTGTCTGTCTGTCTGTCTATTTATTTTAGGAAAGTTCTACAGGCTGTCTGTTCAGGATCTAATTACTAAGTTGGACTTACAGTGGTGCACCTTTGTACAGCATCCCAAGAGCTGGGATTACATATCCACAGCAGCACGGCCAGTCTCAATTGTTCTCTCTGCTCATAGCAGGCTCACAGACTTCAACCCCTGGTCCTTGCACTTGCTTAAAGTTGCTTTAACGCACTGAGCTATCTGGTCTGCCTCAGTTTTGTTTTCGTTTATGTAATATTTGCCTACCCTGATATCTTCAAAATTTCCTCCGAAGTAATCCTCCAGCAGATTTGGTATTTCTATTTTAATGTTTATGTCATTCTTTTTGCATTTCTCATTTTTATTTGACAGAAAATGTTGCTCTTGTTGTACAGATTTAAAAAAAAAAATCAAGATGTCTTTTAAAAAACATGAAGAAAAGTTGGGGGAGAGGGCCACAACTTCATGGGACCAGCGAGGGCCCTGCTAAATAAATCAAAACTGCCCCTTCCAAGAACACCTCACACAAACTACCCAGGTAGCAAACCATAACTCTTAAGACCTAAGGAAGCCCACAACATCCAAGACCTTTCGGATTTCAGGTTGTGGTGTCTTGAACTGCATCCTCCCCCTCCCAATTCCTATCGACATTCCCTCCTACCCCGAAACCCCAAAAACAAATGAATCAGGAAAATTTCACAGAGATTAACATTTCACATGAACAAGGAAAAAAAGGGAGGGAGAAGAGTCCTTCCTCCCAAGATACTGCCAGAATTTGGGACCGTTGGCAAGAAACACTCCCATGGCTCTATTTAGTCAATTTTGACTTTAGTTTAATATTTAGTGATAGTGCTGGTCCACGTTTTAGTTTTCAGCATGCAGAGAGCAAATTTTTCCAGCACCATTTGGGTATCACTCCTCCAGAAAGAGGGTATCATTCCTCCAGGGAACATGTTTGACCTCTTTGTCAAAGATAAGATGGCTGAGTGTGTTTGTAATTGTATTTGCGTCTTCTAATCTATTCCATTGATCCTCAGGTTATTATTATTTATTTATTTATTTATTTATTTTTTGCCAATACCATGCTGATTTTCCCACAGTACTTTCATAGTATAAATTTAAATCTGGCATTTCACAGTGTCCTGCCCTGCCGTTATTGTGCAGGGTTGCCTTTGCTATTCTACGTCTTTTCTGATTCCAAATAAACTTTCGGAATCATTTCTCTAGATCTGTGAGGTAGGTTGGTGGTATCTTCATATGAATTACATTAAATCTGGATAAGAATTTTGAAAGTACAGCCACTTTAAGAATATTGTTCCTTCCTATACAAGAGCAAGAAATCCCTTTCCATTTTCTGAAATCGTCTACCATCTCTATTTTCAGAGTATTGTAATTTTTATCGCATAGATCTTTATTTCTTTAGTTAGATTAACTACCAGTTCTTTCATTTTCCACAGTACCATTGTAAATGGTATTGTTTCTCTAATTTCCCTCTCAGTGTGTTTGTTATATATGTAGATGAATGCTATTGACTTTTGGACGTTGACTTTTTAACCTGCTATACAACTGAATTTGTTTATTAATTCCAGGAAGTTCTTGGTGGAGCCCTTTCAGCCTTCAAAGTAGAGTATCATATTGTCTGAAAATAATGATAGTTTATTTTCTTCTTTACCTGTACTTATTCTTTTTATTTCTCTGTCTTGTCTAATGGCTCTAACTAAGGATTCTAGAACTACATTGAGTAAGAGCAATATGTAGACAATTTCAGCCTTACACACTTTAACTGTTTCAGTGCTATTATACAATGCCAATGGTGCTCAATTCTATTTCTGCAAAGAGGACAGAACTTTTTCAGATTACAGAATTGCACAAAATGCTACCTGCTGCATCACAGAATGTGCTTGGCAACCTCAAGTCTGTTGCCTATCTTTTTTCCTTCTGTAAGCTAGGCGTAGCCAGTTTCTAAGTAATGAGTGTTAGAGACTGAACTTTGCCTCGCTGTGGTCTGTTGAGCCTTAGGGATTTTTAGAAATAATAATAAAAAATGGTGTCCTTTTATAAGACTCTTCTTGATATTTTTGATTATGGGTGTACCTCATATCATCCCAATGCTATTTCTTTTGCAGGTACTTCCATTTCAGACTGCTGTAGCAGATTAAAGAGAGGCATTATTGGGGCTGCTTGACTGCTTTCCCCCTCAATTTTGTATTTAAGTTTTGAAAAGAACCATCTAGAATCATGACCTTCCTTTGCTTTTACAAGTCACATAGCATTAGAGCTAAGATTTTTCACTTTTAGTCTTTTTCTTCATTTTTATTAATTTCACAGGACTTCCCTGTTCATTGGATAGCATTCTATGTCACTGTATTCTTTATTTATCTTTGATCAGTACACGTTTGTAGCACATGCAGAATACACTATTCAGCATTGGTTATTAGGCATGGTGCTCCCATTTCTCACTGATTCATATCATTTTCTGGGAACACTGAAACAAAAAGTTCTGACTAATATAGGAGATATAATCACAATGATACATTAGTCTTTGCCTTTAGTTGTTCACCGCTGCATCAATTTCAACAACCTCAAATCAGAAGCATAAGGCAGCATTCTCTTTCTGATGAGCCACAAATTAACATGTTTGCTGCATTTGACACTTTTAAATTCAGCTTTGTCTACAAATTATTGGGTACTTCTAAAGCATTATTTATCTTAGGAATACAAATTATTTAGTCTTAGGGAAGTTATTTCTTTCTACTTGGTATGTAATGCTCTAATGGTAACCCAGGAAGAAGTTTTAGAAAGCATTTTCTCCAGAGACTGGCGGTCATCTAAGAACATGGTAATTTTTATTTCTCAAGAATTTCTAGGATTCAGTGGACAATATTTCTTCTCTGTTTAAGAACAAATGAGAATGAACATTTTCTTGGTAATAAATATTTTTGATCAGTGCCTTTGAGCTCAGCTTACTCCACTGTCTGTACATCATGATTCAGATCCCAAATTTCTTCCATAAATTTCAGTCATTCTGGGAATGAATTTCACATGGTGATTTATTAATAAGGAATTGCATTTTTCCATATGACTAATCAATGGATTTGAACATACTTGAATGGATGTCTTGGAATCCTAGGAAGGGGTTCTACTTAAGTGGGGGAAGTCAAGGAGCCCTCTTGTACCTCACACTTTTCTCTGACTTACTCCTCCTCACTCTGCCTTCCACATGCCACGAAGTGGGAAGCTTTTCTCACTGCCCCTTTCCACCATGATATTTCTAGCTCAGATGTGCTTCATAGTGGAATAAGGTCTCTGAAGCTATCTCTAAAATAATCCTTTCCTCTTTTAAATTGTATATGTCCGGTACGTTTACACAACAATAGAAAGCTGACCAATTTAACGTTTGAACTGAATTAAACCTTGTAGCAAACCACAGAAGTTGGAAAAGATTTTTTTTTTTTAAACTAGGTGAGGTAAAATTAAATTAACAAGGTTGACTGACTTATACAATGTAATATAACAGTGAAAACATTGAGACAAAATCCTCATGCAAATGTTCAGTCCAGTGTTATTTTCTAATACAGTAGGCAGAATGGAAACTCCCAGAGTGAATAATATGGAGAACCTTAGCAGGCATGCTGACCTAGGCAGGGATATTGCCCATAATGCTCTTTTTCTTTTTTTAACAATAAATAATACATTGCATATTGCTCTCTTCATTGTAGTTGTTCAGAATATAAGACGCAGACATCATTTCTTGTCTAAACATCATGAGTACAGATACTGTTTTTTCATTGCACAAAGAGAAATTAGTTGTATAAATGGTCCAATAGTCCATAGCAATAGTGAATTATCAGTTCATCTGTCATTGCTGCAAGCTGTTGACTTGAACCTTTTGCAACTTAGCATATTAATATGGCTTTCCTTTTTATACCTTATGGCTAGAGGTTTCTGCTGGATGGTTAAGACAAAGATAAAGCCAGAGCTATATTACAAAAAATGTAATTTTTGTATCTGACAAGGTCAGTCAGATGCCCTCGGGATTTACCCTTAAACCACATACTGCAGTTCGCAGAACCGTTGTCAGTGTCAGCCATCTGGATAAATCATGGCCATTGTTTGACCATTTTGTTCTCTGTGGAAGCCTGAGAGAATGTTTTCTTCCTAAGTGATTCTCCTTCGGCACACATTGTTGATCACTTTCCTCTGTATCCCCATAATCACCTTGAACAGAAAATTTGAGACTCTTTGAGTTCTAGGCCATTATAGTACAGATTCTTCTATGTCCTGTGTCCTCACTTACCTTGAAGGACTAAAGCCAACATATTGGCTATTCTTGTATCCTTTCTTTTTCTCTAATCATTTGGTCTGCCACCTTGAACTGTTAACCCTCCAGAAGAGAAGCTTAAAAATATTATTCGCTGTAACATAGGCACTGGAGACACTATTTGTAATGTAATATCAATTATTGCTATGTTCTCCCAAGTAAATGCTTATTTTAAAATAAAAAAGAAAAACAATAATAAAAGAGAATATGAGACTAGGCAAAACGGCCATAGCAGTGTACCACTACAATTTTGTAAATGGTTAAGTTCCTAAATCTCTGTAATAATGCAAAATGGTTTAAGTTTTTGTCACATTCTGTAGAAATTTAAAATTTAGGATGTCGGGGCTAACAAGATAGTTCAGTGGTCTAATGTGCCTAATTAGAAAGCTTAGGCAACCACAGGGACCAGCATTCGATCCCTGCTACCACATGCTGCACCAGCCCCACCCCAAGAGCAGGTTGAGCCAGCCATAATATAAAAATAAATAAATAAATAAATAAAGTTTAGAATATCTGTCTCATGTTATGTCTAAGGCATGTGATATTCAGGAAGATAGTGATGTTAAGCTAACTCTTTTCATTGCTTCCCTTTAATATACCTCATAAATACTGGGTTGAATTTTACATACTTTATGTGGTAATCTGAGAAATGCATTAAAGATAACAATATGCAATATAACAACCAATGTTGAATACCTACCATTTTTCCTGAAATTTTAGATAATCTCACATGCATAGTCTACTATTTTTTCTTTTAAAAATAAATAAATTAGTTAATTTATTTATCAATTAATAAATGCATGCATGCTTGAAGAGGAATTCAAAATTTCTAACAAACCCTAAATTTCAGTATTCAAAAAGGGACATAAACATCAGCCTCAACTAGGTTACCTCTACTGAATTAATTTTGTAGGAGATTTTTATATGACTTGCTTAAACACCTTTATTAAAAATGAGCTTTTGTGTTTTTACTATGAATATAGACTCCATGTTAATATTATGATAGGTTTAAAAATCCCTCTCTTAAATATATCAAGTCTCAGAGTTGCATAGGAAGATTTGGTCTAAATTATGAACTGAATTTTAAGATTAATAGTAAAAGTAAACCAGAATTCCATTCAAAATATTTTGTGTAAATGGGTCGGGGAGATAACTCAGCAAAATAAAGACTTTCCTGGCAAGCACAAGGGCCTGAGTTCAATCCCCGGTTCCATACGAAAAAAAGAAAACATTTTATATATTATTTTCAATCATGTAATACCAAATAAATATTCTATGTACCTTCTGACAGGAGAATAGGTACCTCATAAATGTTGCTTGTTATACTAACATTTTCTCTACCACTTTTTTTTTTCAGAAAAGTTCATTTGTCTTTGAATTAGACTGGTATTTTAAATATTTAAACAATTTCCAGAATGAGTGCTAGTAAAGTTTATTCACTGAACATATAAAAATAAATATTTGTGATTTTTAATTCATTCACACATTTGATACTCTTTATAACTAAAAGAAAAATATAACTTTAAAATATTTAGTGCTTAGTTCAGAAACATAAGTCATTTCTGCTTTCCAAAATCATTTCAACTTTGTGACATTTCATATTCAGTTTTCTAGATAAAGAATACAAAGTGAAGGACCAACTGGGATGAGAGAAAGGAGATGGGAAAGAGAGAAGGCAGGGAAAAATAAATATATGTTTATGCAAGTGGGAGAGCTTCAATAGTTGTATTGTTGATTTCTGTAGTCCGTTGAAAGGGGCATTTGACACTTAATCTTCTCCTCTCTGCTTCAGGTTTTTGTAATGTTTTTATCAGTTGTGTATGCTTGTATCTGGTACTCTGAACAATGAATTTGAAGACAACAATATGAAACAGAACAGTCATGGCTGAATTCCTATCATCTTGCTTTATGAAATGCTATATCTTCTCTATCGTTTTTAATGTTTTCTTCTGATTGTTTTAATTTTTTTATTCTCTTAAAAATAATGAAAGGAAATTTGGGGGGAAAAGAATAATTGAATTCATACATCCAAGAAATCTGCATACGAGTCAATAAATTTAATAAAGTTATTGCTTGGCTCATAAGAGACAGTGCTTCCCAGCCAGGCAATATTGTACTGCTGTTTACAACTGAAAATGTGCTTCTCCAAGAAGGACTAATTCAGAGTGAAGTGTGGGCAAGTGTTACTGTGCTGAGAGCCACACTGAAGAGCTACATCATTTCAAGGTTTTATTTTTCATAGTTTAAATTGAATGTCATGTCAAGAACAGTCTAAACTCATGACCTTAGTGAAGAGAAGGTGAAGTTTGGGGTTGATCAGGCGTAAAGAAGCTGGACTGAGACTTGTCCAATCTGCTATTTTGGGATCCAGGCCTAGAAATGTAAGTACTAGAGGCTCGACTGAAGACAAGGTATAGGACAGATGACTATTTATATGAAAAAATTTATAAAAGCAAATAGCAATTATGCTTCCCAGTGTGAAGTCACATATTTCTGAGAAAAAATAAGTTGATTCCATGCCACAGAGGGAAAGTCTACACTGACAAAGTAAAGTAAGCTGATTTTCAGATATGTTGTATTTTTGGTATTTGCTTATATGCAACTTAAAAAAATAATCCAGGGAATTTTTTGTTTACTATTTTAAGTTTATTTGGTACAGGGTCTCACTACACAGCTGAGACTTACTGCATTGGGATTGTAAGTGTGCAACCCCACTCCTGGTTTCAGTGCCCAGCGCCATGCTCCCAGGTTCGGGGGCTGGTGCAGTATGTGGTACTTGGGACCGAACGCGGGTCCCTGAGCTTACCAAGCAGGTAAGCCAGCACTCTATTGCCAAAGGCGTCTTTTTGTTATTATTCATCTCAACCTCCCCCCTCACACAAATGAGGAATTGTACTCAGGACCTTGAACTCACCAAGAAAGTGCTTATGCCACTGAGCTCTCTCTCCAGCTGCTCACGGGAAATCATTGTAAATTATTTACCATTGGCTGTAATTTCATAATTCATAAACCCAGTCATGTTTGTAACATCATGATTTCAAAATTTAAACAACATTCTAAATTGAATTAGATATTTAATGGGATATTTAAGTATAACATTGTTTGGAGAATTACAACAGACAATACAGGAAAAATATTCAATGTATTATCTAACTTAGAACATTTACAAAGCAAAAGTTTAGCCTTCATTAGTTTGGTATAATAGTGTGTTCCAGGATTTGTCTAATAACTCACAAGCTGCAGTCTTCCACCATTTGTATGCAAATCTCTTTTTTCTCCTGATACTTCTCAGAGAAACTGACAATATATTGCACCCTCTGCTAGGTTGGAAATGATCCAAATATTATAATTTTTGACTTCAAGTAGTCCATAAGCGTTATAGATTTTAAAAATGTCAATATAAAGTGATTGAGGTAGCTTTGAAGAGCACCAACAAAGAGAAAACGCTTCCATTTATTGGTTAAATCAAGGAATTATGCAACATCTTTAAAAAGAAAAAAAAAAAAAAGTAAAGTATTTTATCCAATTGGATTTAGCTTCATAGCGCTACAAGGCAAATTTCTAATTTTCTAATCAATTTGATTATTTTCTAAAAATTGAAAGTTAGAGAAATAATGGATATTGTTAATCTTCCTTTTTTTTCTGTGTTTGTGGCAGGGTCTATTGGGGTGTTCAGTGTCTTACTGTGTAGATCAGACTCACAGTGATTCTCCCGTTTTCAGCCTTCCCAGTGCCAGGATTACAGGCGGATACCACCGCGCCCAGTCTCAATCACAGTCTTCAGTGCACCTTGGGGGCGGGGCCTGTACAGCACACCTGAGAGCAAATCTAGGTGGCTGTGCTTTGCTGAGGCAGACATTTTAGTCTGCTGAGCTATCAGGACCGCCCCAGTTGCCCTTTTTCTTAAATTGGGAAATTTCATTTTAGGTTCTAAAGTTATTTTGGCCTTATTATCAATCATATTGACTTTTTTCTCCTCTAGTCTTGTATATAGATCGCTTAGAATGAATGTCAACACTAAGATGTCGGCTAATTTCAGTCCAAACATGCCCATAGTAACTATGTATAGAAATTATATTAAATGATTATCACATAAATTTGAGTGCAAAAACTCATGTGTGCCATTTCATTTTGAGGTATACATGTTAGAAAAGCACTTCAGTAATTTAAGTTTAAAGCAGTCCAAATAGCCCAACAGATTAAAGCTCCCACTTAGGCAGGTACAGGGATTGGGGTTTGATCTCTGCGTGCTGTGCTGTGCTCTCCCTGTCCCCAGGGTGCACTGAGATGGGGACTGAGACTGGGAGTGACAGACTACATCTGTAATCCCATTGCTTGGGAAACTGAAAACAGAAGATCACTATGCGTCAACTCTGTGTACTAAGAACTTATAGACCTTATATTAAATACATTAAAATAATAATCATGATGATCATAATAATTTAAGTTTAAATTTCCTCTTCATATTTTGCATGTGCTTATATTTTCATTTCTTTTGAAATCTGAGAGTAGGCGTTCAATTTTTTCCTGTCAGAATATATGGGAGAGCGGGGAATGTTAATCATTTTACCTTTGGGTAGTCAACCTTGGGAGAACTCTCCCAAAGAATTTCAACTCTTACAATGAAGTTATATAACATGTTTTTTTTTTGCCACTCATAATGTTTCCATGTTATTCAGACTCTTTAGGAAGCATGATACTCAGAGAGGAGCACGCTATCGTGCTTTCAGCCTACTGATAACAAGAATGGAGAAGTTTAATCATGTATGGATATTCTGTGTCAATTTCTGTGGCCAAATAACATCATTAAATCATCTGAAAGTAAAAACAAATTAGATATTTTCCATGGTTTTCCAAGATTCCGTAGGAAGCAGTATAGCTGGTTAGAGGTCTCCCTGTATACGTGTTAACAATCGTATTGGAGAGGTCCACCTGGCAAAGACATTGAAAAATAATTTATGGCCAGCAAAGAAGAATTGGCCTTCTCAGTCTAGCCACCCACATGACATGTATACTATCCATAGCCATATGACCTCAGAAGCAGAACTTGAAAGTCAGGCTCTAAGATGAGACCTGATGTGAAGTAACTTGAATGTCAGATTTAGCAAACAATAGGTACATGTGTCCTGGTAGAGGATATTAATAACTCTTGCAACAGGTCTAAGGTCAGCTGGTTTTCTGATATTTTTTTAAATCTTTGATTGATTGATTGATTGGTTAGGTACAGAGTCCCTACACAGCTCAGATTCACAGTGATTCTAATGCATCGGACACCCCTAACCCCCACTGCTAGGATTACAGGCTTGTGCCACCGAAGCCATTTTTAGTGGCCAGCACGGTATGATCAGGTTTCTGCACCCGAATAGCATGTGGTACCAGGGATTGAATACAGGTTCTTTCACTGGCCAGACTGGGGCCTGGCTAGCTCTCCAGCCCACAACTGGCTTTAAAAGGTAAAAGATGGGGCTGGTCGAGTGGCTCTGCAGACTAAAGAGTTTGCTTAGACAGCCTCAGGGAGCAGGTTTGGATCCCCTGGCCTGATGTTCCAGCCCTCTCCTGGGGTGCACTGAGACTGAGACAGACTGAGACTGAGACTGGGTAAGGTGGTGCAGGCCTGTAATCCCATGTCTTGGGAGGCTGAATACAGGAGGATCACTACAAGTCCATGTCATGTTTTTTTTTTTTTTTTTCTCTATAATACTTGTCATTAATCTCTATCATATATTACTGGATAATACCTTCCACCTGCTTACTGTGTTAGATATTTTCAAAATGCATGTGTTTCACTACTGGTTCTTTAGTAACATTACTTGCAGTCTTTTGACTGCCCTAAGTACCTACCTGGCAAGCACAAGGACCTGGAATGGTAGCCAGGTACCACCTGTCATGCCAGCGGAGTACTATGCTGGCCACCCAAACTGGGTAGGATGGCACATACCTGTAATCCCAGTGCTGGGGCAAATGAGACAGAAGGATCACTGACCATCTGACCGCACAGTGAGGTGCTTTCCCAAACAAACAAACAATTAGCTGAGCATCTAAATAAATATTTAAAAAAGAAACAGAATCCTTAGTGTGGAGACCTGGTAAAATGGAAACTATTTTAAGAAAGTTTATTAGATTTTAACATTGTCACCATTTTTTAAGTAAGAAAGAAAAATATCCTAATTATGTTTCCACCACATACTTTTAGATCAAATGTATTTTACCTTTCTTTGAAGAGTTCAGAGAAGAGAGAATGGCTTCAAGCAGAAAGCCAACCATATCGGGATAATGATTCGTATCCTATAAATCACTTAATTCATGAATCATTATCTTCCCAAGTGAACTGCAACATGAAATATACGTCTCTGCCATAGGGTTTGAAAATTTTACTTAGGCATTAATCAGGTGTTAAACCAAAAGTAAAAGAAAATTAATCTCTTATATCATGTGAGGAATGTGCCAAGTAATACCAAAACGAACACGTTACTTCAGCACACATGTCTGCAAAAATTTTAAGTATCATTTGCAATTGTTGAACATTAAACAAAACTACACATTAAAGATCAGAACTTAAGATGGAGCTCGCTCGGTACTTATCTGCATATTGTTTTTCAGTTATTCTGAAAAATCACTCAAATATAAATATTTTATTTTTTAATGTATTTGGTGCAAGATCTCACTAGGCAGCTCAGACTCATAGTAATTCTCCTGTTTTCAGCCTCCTCAGCGCTAAGATTGCAGGTGTGCACCATCGTGCCAGGTCTCGGTGGCCAGCTTAGTGTACTTAGGGATGGTACCAGTGTGGCACGAGGGGCTGGGAATCAAACCTTGGACCCTGTGCTTGCCTACACAGGCACTTAGTCTGCTGAGCTATTGCTGGCTATATATATATATATATATATATATATATATATATATATATATATATGTATGAAGCATGCTGATTCAAATGTGTATGGTTATGAGGTCACACTGTAAGAACAAACAAAATATATTCTACATTGTTCACAAGTTTCATAGCTGGTAAGGAAATAAATCTGAATCATATTATAGATAAGGTAGTTTTTTTACTCTTTCCTTTTACAGTTCGTGAAAATAAAAGACAGAAAATGAGTGCAACACGAACTTACTAGTAGCTTAGTGAACGGTCCATGCAAAGAAACCCCACAGCCAAAGGTACCTTTACAGGTTACAACATTCTGACATCTTTGTTTATCCTTATACCTTATGGAGGGGAATAGGGTGAAATTAGATGGAATTTTAAAAAGATAATAGTTGTCTCTTTAAAATAACTTTTACAGAACTGGCTATATCAGAAGCTGTTGATTTAAGCCTTTTATAGCTCAGCATCCTAGACAGTTCTGCCAATAACCTACTGTGATTATGGAATATTGGTCTATGTATACAACTACTTTCTCTTAGTTCAATGAGAATATGTTTTTGTATCAATAATGATCAGAAAAATTATGTCAGCCTACTGTACTCTGAATTACTACTATAAGAACAATAATATGCATTGCATTAACTACACAGGATGTACTACTAATGTGTTTTGAAACTGTCTCATTGTTATTTCTTATTAAAAGTGATAAATAAATAAATAAATAATAAAAAATAAATAAAATAACATCTACATTTTTCAAACCAGTCTAGACTTAGGAAAATACATACTCCTTACACTGACTGTAGAATCTGAATATGTTGCTGAAAATACTGATCATGAAGACGAGAAGACTCTTCCACGTGGAAAGCCAAACGGACTTCCCCTGACCCTGTCCAATAGAGCCAGAGATAAACTTATTTCACTCAAGGAAATCAACCCTGCTGTATCTTACTACTTCCCTACAGGCTGAGCAAGTCTATCAACACTTCCCAGTAATACTTCTAGAACATTCTTGCTTTACTCGTTCCTCCATCCTGTGATTCTCTGAGCTCATATCCTCAACTCTTCACAGAGCAGATAACCTTCCCCTTAGTCCACATCAGATAAATCTCTGCCACCACATTCCTAGTATTTGTACTTAGTCCCTTTGGTGCATTCAGGGCCTACAGAACTAGTGAATATGAAACCACATCTTCTTATTCCTCTTTTGATTTTGCTACTGGTCACATTTACATCACATTGAGGTGATTTATTACCCTGTACAAAGATGCTTCTGGAAAACAAATCTAGACCCACCCGTCTTCATTTTCCTCTTCAAGTTTTTGGTCTTAAAGGACAAAATACCTAAAATGACTACAGAATTTGCGACACATAATGAATAACTCAAAAGGGAAGTAATCGTACCTGAGACAGAGACAAAAAAGTATCATTTCCCATGGAATTGGATTCTCAGTGAACTCAAATAAATACTCTGGATTCTTCCTATTACAGAATATTCTGCATCATTGTGAAAACTACCATAACTTTATACTAATGTTTGGGAGATAGTAGCATAGAGAGAAAACAATGTATACTCTATTGCTGTGCATCAGGTATTTCTAATAAATCCAAAGAGAATATAATGTGTGTTTCCTAAGGTAAGCAACATTTTGAATTATATTTTTTTTTATTTTATTTTATTTTTTGTGGGACCATGGTTCGAACTCACGACCTTGCACTTGCCCAGCAGGCACTTGTGCCTCGGAGCTATCTCCCCAGCCCCAACATTTTGAATTATAAATGAGTGCTTTTCTCTTTTAAAGATTTTGCTTTTTAGATTTGCTTAAAATCATATGTGGATAGACTGAAAAGCAAACCTTTTGTTTTCCTAGGATAACGCTAAGCTGAATAGTAAATACTTCACCCTTTTGAATCAAGAACAGACATACCATGGACAATCTTCACATCTTTCAGTGGCTTTGCTGTCTCATAATTACTCAGTAATTGCCATGCTCTAAGAGCAATAGCAATTCCTTTGGATGTAGTAACTTTATTCCTAAACTTTTAGATACCTACTCTTTATTTTTATATCAATGTCCTAATGTTACCTAGCACTTTATGCACTTTGTGAAAAGTCTGCTTTCAAAAAACATATGCTCTTTCTTTCCCAAATTTGCATATTATTCAAAGACACTCATATTTCAAGTGTTTATGGAAATGTCTATTATCTTTTTTGTTTTTATTCATTTTAATGAGAAAAAAGCTAAAATAGCAATGAAACGGTTTTAAACAGCTTAGTATATATTTCCTATAATTAATGTACTGTATATTGTTGTCTTCATAGTAGTTATTCAGAGGACAAGATTAGGACATGATTTTTTTTTTTTTTTTGTTTTGTATTTTTTTAAGAACGGGACTATAGGGTTTTCAGGGTTTCATAGTGGTCCACATGTATACAGCCTCCCAAGAGCTGGGATGACAGGTGCCTATGTGCCACTATGCCCTGCCTCAATTGCTGTCTCAGTGTGCCACGGGGGCGGGGCCAACCTGGCAGGCCTGGGGGTGGAATCTCTGACCCCTACTCCTACTTGTAGGTGCTTGAATCTGCTGAGCTAGTTGGCTGACCCTCTGTTTTTTTAAGTGCCTACTCTGCTGCCAAAATTTCCAGCAAACTGTACAGCAGAGTGTGGTAAAAGCACGTAAACCAGCCAGTGCTACTGTGATAAAACATGACTAACCAGGTAATTTGTACAAAAAATTAATTATTCAGATTGTTTTAGAAGCTGTCAGTCTCTGATCAAGTCCTTTGCATTATCATTGGTGTATAGAGACAATTGATTTGAATTGAAGAAGCCTGCCTTGTGTTGTTGGCTTTTTCTTCTTGCTTTTATTTTATTTATTTATTTTCCTTTACAAAGTGAAGTTTAGGACCGCATGATCTGACTCCTGGGAGAAGAGAAACACAGGTGCACCAAGAATAGTAGATGTGTGGGAAGACCGGCGGCTGAAAGATGTTCCCTTGTGCCTGGTGCATTAAGTTCCTATTTTGTAAGGACAGGATTGCAGTGCTCTCCGGGATAGTTGATGTTGCCCTTCTGCATGTTATGCAGCTATTTATTTATTCATTTACTTACTTATTTATTTGGTGCAGGGTCTCGCTACCCAGCTTAATACTCACAGTGTTCCTGTCTCGCTAGAGCTGGGATTGCACAGGCATGCATCACTATGTCCAGTTCAAGAGGCTGGCACGGCGTGCCTGGGGTTCTGGTGCCCCCACAGTATGTCATCCTGGAGATCCAACCTGAATCCTTGCGCTTGTCAGGCTAAACTATCTCCCCATCCCTGCCTCCATCTATGAAGACTGCACGAGAAGCCAGCATCAGATGAAGAATTTCTGTAGGTGTTTTTCTCAGGCGTGGATTGTTCCTTTAGGAGTCACTTCTCTAATATGTTGTTATTTTTGTGCTATTTTGCTAATACTTTTGAGAAAGAATAACTTGATGTGTATTTTATCTTATTTCTGACTTCACCACTTCACTGCTGTCTTGCTCTTCTTTATTGTATTAAAAATGTCACCAGATATGTTGGTCGGGTCCAATGGTTGTCGGTTACTGTTAAACAAAAAATGTCAGAAGATAATTTGGATAAATAAACAAGCTGACAGGCAGGGTATATCTGCATAGAATTATATATTTTTTAATGTGTTAACAACATAAGAATATATGATTTGTGTATAATTGTATCCCCAAAGCCTAATGCATGCCGTGGGGCTGATGCAGCTCTAGAAGAAGCAGCCAGTGACTTGAGGGGCGGGATCAGAGGACCAGGGCGGGGCTCGAGGGGCCAAATCAGAGAGGCTCAAACTGTTCAACTGATTGCACCTGCTCCCCTCAGGCCCGTAGCCTCTCAGTGGTATGGAAAGAAACGGTCATTCTGGACAGGGCAATACCCCAGCCTGCTGAACAAATAAGGCTGTGAGGATTTGCTTCATAATTCAGGCTGTTTTGAGCTATGAAACTTCTGTGAGCTAAATAAATCTTTCCTTCTCTCATTTCAAGTATTGAGCATCCCAGCAAGGAGAAAAGAGTAACTAACACAGTTATCAAAAGGCAAATTTCTGTTTTATATTAAAGTATATTCGTTCTTTTTTGTTTGTTTGTTTTTATTTTTTATTTTTTCTGAATTTTAAAGCACGGCCTACAGGGTCTCACTACAGAGATTCGACTCCTAATGATTTTCCTATTTTGTCTTCCAAGTTCTGAGATTAGTCATGCGCCACCACACCCAGTCTCAATTGCCTTCTTAGCACGCCCCGCAGGTGGCGCCAGCATGGCATGCGAGTGATTGAACCCTTCCAGTTGCAAGAAGACTCTGGAATAGGGACATGAACCCTGGACCCTCAGATTAAAAGTATGATGCTTTAATGTCATTTTCTCCTTAACCTACATCCAACTTATGAAAAAGAAAAACATTTTTCTTAATTTGTATTTAATTTTTGGATGTCAGGTCTGTGTCTTTCATTACTAGGATGCAGATACCAATTAAACATTTCCACTCTTTCAACGGAGTCCATAGTCCAGAAAGCAAATATTAGGCTACTAAATATGCACAACTGACCTATATAACAAAGCACCATTAATGCTAACTTTGCATAAATGTACATAGTACCTGAAAAATTCTTACAGATTAATGGAAATGATGCGAACATTCCAATAAAAATCTTCAGTCAGAAATATGAGAATGAATCTGGAGCTCGTACTAAGTGAAATAACTACAGCCAGTTGAGGATACAGAGAGCATGAAATATTACAGTTGTCTTTGATTCCGCATCTAGCTGCTGAGGAATGTTGGTTAGGTGCCATCGCTTTATCTTTTTGAAAGAAAAATAAGTCTGCAGTTGGAAATTATTCTCGTTTCATGATGTCATTGTTAGTCCACAGTGGAAAAATAACTTGCATTGCAAAAGCTTACAGTAGAGATTGTATTGCTTACCATGTAGTTCTTCTTAAATTAGACTAGAGTTTAAATGTCAAGGCAGCCATGAATGACTTTTAGTATGTTTTTGGCATAACACTATTGGAATATGGTAAGATAACATTAATACCGTCGTAAACATTTAATAATCTTTAATACATGTGAAAAAATCACATGTGAAAACAAACTGTGATCCCTGAAACTTATGCCTCTGTTGGTGGCACTGCTGAATTAGAGTTCATTGCCAGAATTTAAATAGACGGGAGTGCAGAGTGTCCAGTTGCTAAACTCATCATATCTGGGACTTAATTTGTTTTTTTGGTTTTTTGTTTTTTTTGTCTTTTTGAGACAGGGTTTCACTGTGCAGTTCAGGCTAGCCTTGAGCTCACTTTTTGTAGCCCAGGCTGGTCTCGAACTCGCACCGATCCTCCTGCCTCAGCCTCCCAAGTGCTGGGATTACAGGCGTGAGCCACCACGCCCGGCCTGGGACTTAATTTGAAATGACTTCTGCATCTCACATTGTTGCTACAACATGCATCATGGGTCAAAAGAGTGGAACATTTTCATAAATAAAATATGATAATTTAAACTGCTTTTTTAGCACCTTGTTCTAATATGTCTCAGGGCTAACATGATAAAAAAAGATAGAAATAATTTATTGGTTTTCATATATTTATTTGCCAGTTATATTTATTTAACAAAGAACTGTGTCTTCAACTCTGATGCCCATTTTTGGATTGGGTGTTTGAATTTTTTGGGCCTGATTTTTTTTGGTTGTTGTTATTGTTTTGTTTTAAATTATTTACATGATCTTAATATATATATATATATATATATATATATATATATATATATATATATATATCTTGTTTGAGGGACAATGGACTAAATATTTTCTGTGTTTTTTGTGTTGTTCTTTCATGGTCAGTGATTTCTTCTGATTTGTAAAAGCTTTATGATAAAATGAGATCCTAGTTGTTGATTCTTTGAATTGTTTCACTTGTAGCCTGTTTTTTCATTTTTTTATGAACTCTGCTTACATTTATGTTTTCAGTATTTCTGTCTCCACTCTCTTCCAGTAGAGTTAGTGTTTTTGCTGTAATACATCTTTGAACCATTTTGACTTGAATTTAGTGCATGGTAATGTATGCGGGTCTAGTTTCGGTCTTCAGCATGTACAGAGCCAATATTTCTAACATCCTTTATTAAAGAGGCGATCATTTGTGCAGTTAACATGTTTGGCCGTTTTGTCACAGATGAGGTGATTGAATGTCTTAGTAGCTTTATTTGCATCTTCTGCACAGATTGTCTGGTCCAGTTTTTAATTTTGTTTACTATGGTTTTCACTGGTTACTCAGAGATGTAAATGACAACAGTACTGTAATTTGTTCTCACTCCAGAAAAAAATAACTATCATGAAGAAATCAACCAATAACAAATGCTGGAGAGGAGATGAGAGCAAAGGAACTTTATTGCCAGAGGAAGCAAAAACTGGTTCAACCATGGTGCAAATCAGTGTAGAGATTCCTTAGAACACTAAGACTAGAGCTCTCATTTGATCCAGCTATTTCCCTTCTGGGTATGGTTATGGAAGAAGTGAGAACATCAAACTATACTGATATATGTGCGCCCACATTCTTAGCAGCAGTTTGTCATAGCTAAACCTTGGAAACAACTCAGATAGCATCTACCAAGGAATTGATGAAAAAAATGGTCTTTTATATACATGGGGATATACTCAGCCATAAAGAAGGATAAACTGGAGACTTTTATAGATATATGGATGTAACTCAAAAACCTGCACACAAGTGAAATAACTGACTTACATGTGTACACATCACATTGTCACTCTGATGTGAGAAACTGAAAGAGGAAGGAAGGTCTAAAATATGTAATATATCCCGAAAATTGTGAAGCAATTGCTCAAAAAGAGAAAGGAAATGGGAGGGGGAGAGGGAGGAAAAGAAGGAAGGAAGTAAAAAGGAAAAGCAAGACAATTTTTTTACCAGATTTTCTCAGGTCATTAAAAAGAAAGATCTCTGCGAATATCATTTTGGATAATTTTTATGTCCACTTGGTTTACTCTGATTAACTAAAGATAACAGCTGAAAGAAAAGTCCTATGGTAAATACTTAGGAAAAAGTCAAAATACTCACTGTATTAACTATTGTTATTCTCTTATTCATTTTGTTATGGGATTTTGTTTCACTTTTTTCCATAAAAAAAATCTCAAAAGCCACAACAGTTATAGACTTTGTGCAAGTCAGTAGTCACAACAGTTAGACGCTGCCTTCTGAGGGAAAGATGGGCACATGTCCTTCTCAGGGTGGAAGCCGGCATTAAAAATGTAAGGCCAAACCGGTGAACATGAGCTGAGCGTCAGTCCTTACATGGTGATGTAATTTGTAAACTGGTGGATAATCTTCGGAAAACTGCAAGAGAAAAATACTTTGTGAAAAAATATTGTATTCCTTGGGAAATGGAATTTGATTCCAGGCCTTAATTATGATAAAAAAAAAATTCATGTATGCACACACACACACACACACACACACACACACACACACACACACACACACTAATTTCTTGGTTAATCTTACTTTGTTTTCTTTCTGTGTAAAAATCTAAAACTTGAAGTTGGAAAGTATTGTTTTACTTTGTAATTAAAAAAAGAAAAATTGGGGGAGCCGGCAAGATGGCTTATTAGTCTAAAGCATCTGCTTAGGCAAGCTTGGGCAACCACAAGGACCATGATTAGATCCCCACCACCACAAGCTGCACCAGCCGCAACTCCAGGGCAGTCATTATATATATATATATATATATATATATATATATATATATATATATATATATATATATATACATACATATACATATATATATATGAATTACAATTGAATTACAATTAAATTTTTCTTTAACAATATTCTTTGAAATGCTCCATTTTTCCTTTTATGATAAACTACACGAACTAGTATTTAATTCTACTGAGTTAAAATATGACAACGAAAGCTGAAATGTATTAAAACAAACAAATATTAACACTATACTATATGCCACAGCATATTCCAAAGCCTTAAGAAAAAGGTGGAATATTTATAAAGCAATATGTAGTCAAAATTATTATACATTCTTAACATTCAGACTTTGAAGAGCAAACTTAGCTTTTGAAGAAGTATATAAGGCCATGTTTTTATGTTTTCAATCCATATATGTCAGTTCTATGACCTTCAGCATATATTTTCAGAGCCAGTTACCTTTCAGTGGAAGATATAAAGATAGGAACTAAAAATAGCAAAAATAAGTCAACTCAAAACTTAAGATTAGTCAGTAGTAACAGAACTCTAGGGCATTTGGTAAATATTAATATCCATTAGTGACAGACATTTAGAAACTGACACAACAAATACAAATACGGTAATAACTACAGCTTTTCCATCTCATCGACCTTTCCTTCCTTTTCTCAATTTTTGACCTAAGTGTTGACCCCATATCTAAAGGCTTCTGGTGAAACTTATTTTAAAGTTGGTAACCGACATGCCACTTGTCCTTTTCACAAGCTCTTTGCTTAAACTATAATACCGCAAGACTCAGTTACTTTTATCTTGACAAAAGACAATTGTTAAGTTTTACCCAGATGCAGGTTCCACTTAATGTTCATTGATGGAATTTATTTCTTGCTCCTAAGAATTCATTCGACATTCAAAAAATGTTTAACTATTTTATTTTTATTACTTTTCCTAAGAAATAACAATGTTACAATTTCAAAACACATTAGTAGTACATTCCCAATAATTGATACAATGCATTTTATTGTCCTCATAGTAGTTATACAGAGCACAGGATGCAGACATGATAACTTTTTAATCATTATTGGTACAAAAATTTCTTCTCATTGAACTAAGAGTAAGTAGTTGTATACATAGTCCAATATTCCAAAATCATAGTGGGTTACTGGCAGAACTGGCAATGTCAGAGGCTATTGATTTAAACTTTTTATAGCTCAGCATAATAGTCTAGCTTTATGTTTTATGCCTCGTGGTTGAACTTTTGTGTTGGTTGAGTAAGGCCAAGTTAAAGCATTAACAAAACATGTAGCTTTTGTATCTCCCAAAGTTAGTCAAATCCCCTCAGGATTTACCTTGAAATCACATACAGTGCTTTGAATTTTGCCCTGAAAATATACATTCAAATCTATAAATTTTTAATTATCTAAACTTTAGTGTATAAAATATTGGTCTCTCTCTCTCTCTGTTTTCATTTATGTATTTGATACAGGGTCTCACTACACAGCTGGGACTCAGTGATCCTCCTGTTTTCAGCCTCTCCAGTTCTGGGAGTACAGGTGTGAACCACCATTACTGAACCGGGTTGTCAGCTCAGCATGCCCTCATGGGTCCAGCATAGCATGCAGGACTGGGGGTCAAACCCTGGTCCCTGGGCTTGCCAGAGCAGGCACTTAGTCTGCTGGGCTATCTCTCCTGTCCTTCGTAGCTGTTTTTTTTTTTTAAATTTTATTTATTTTTTTGTTTCAGAACTTTTCTTTGTTTATTTATTTTTATGGCTGGCTCAGCCTGCCCTGAGGGCAGGGCTGGCACAGCATGTGGTGCCCGGGATCGAACCGCGGTCCCTGCAGCCGCCTAAGCTTTCCTAAGCAGGTGCTTTAGACCACTGAGCCATCCTGCCGGGCCCGTAGCTGTTTGTTTTAATCCTGAGCCAAAACTCTGTTATTCTTAGTCCTCATGTATTTGGCAAAAGTGCATTTGAGAAGAGATTAATATGTGCGTAAATTCAATTAAATGATATATCCAAACTTAATAATGCTTCAAATATTTACATATTCTCATTTTTTTTCTATTTTTAAGTGATGTACTCATTTATTAGTTTATATTTTATGGAAGGGACTACAGGGTGCTCAGTGCCTCAGTACTAGATCAGACTCGTACTGATCTGCCTGTTTACAGCCTCCCAAGAGCTGGGATTAGAGGCACACGCCTCTATGCCCAATCTCAATTGCCATCTCAGTGCACCTCGGGGGCAGCGCCAGCATGGCAATTCCAGGGATCAAAACCCAGGACCATGCACCTGCTTGCAGGTGCTTTAATCTGCTGACCTGTTTGGCCAGCCCTTAACATATTCTCATTTTTAGATAACATTTTAATTTGAGAATAGATTGCTGCATACAAATTTAGTTTCCTTCAACTTCTGATATTGCCAGTTGTACTGATAATCCACTACTGTGCTCATTATTGGACTATATATACAGCTACTCTTTCTTCAATGAGAAGAAAGATTTGTACTAATAGTGTTTAGACAAGATATCATGTCTGCACCTTATGCTCTCAACAACTACTATGAAGACAACATGCAATGGATTAATTATTGTAACTGTCCTACTAGATTGTTTTGAAACTGTCTCCTTGCTTTCTTACCATTAAAGTAAATTTAAAAAAGAAAAAAAAAAAACTAAAAATGTAGTTTTCTTAATAAAAACAATTTACATAATTTTGTGTTGAAATGACAAAGTAATATTTTGCTTAATTTATTTATGAATTCACTCAGTACAGCTATTATTTTTCTTGCCAAATGTTAGGTAGTAGAGAAAAAAAGATGCAACTTATACTCATTGGCTTCAGTGATTTTCATTTTATTTTAAAGACAAAATAAGGAATTCAGAAATTAGCATTAATCACAGGCATCTCCAAAATGAGTTCAAATGATTGTAACCAATGTTGTATCTTCACAAATGTTATAGAGAAGGTACTTTTTTGAGTGAAAACAATTACATCAATTATCAATAAGGAAAATAAGGAGACCTATTCAAACGAGCATCAAGTATCCAAAACACAAAGTTAAGCACGGTACCTTCCAACACAATTCATTTATTACTATTGGAAAAGAAAGCTACATTTTTAAAGATTTGTTTATTTATTTATTTAGTCAACACTGTCACTATGAAGCTTGCACTCAAAGTGACCCTCCTGTCTCAGCCTTCCCAGCTCTAGTCAGTGGTCAGCACAGCATGGCGCCAGCATGGCCTGCAGTACCAGGGATAAAACGCAGATACTTGTGCTTGTCAGGCAAGCTCTTAGAACACTGAACTATCTCTCCAGCTCAGGCTAGATATTTCAAAATGTGATATGGGAAAAGGTCCTGGCCAATATAGTAGGAGTTTGAAATTCATTTCATCTTTAACCTAAGAATTAAAGAAATCCTGCAGTAGTTTGTGTGGAGAGTGATATGGGAATCAGGCTAAACAGCTTTGAAGATACCTGGAAGAGCTGGGCAAAGAAGTGGCAGAGAGTTTGAAAGGTGAAGCATAACTCAGATTAGAAAAGATGAATTGTGCCAGAATTTGAAAAGAGGCCTCTACTTTGAAAACAATTTGCGGTACTTTGAGTGATTAGATATAAAGTTGCCATGCGACCCAGTCATCCCATTCTTAATTATGTCCCAAAGAGAAGTTAACACAGACACTCATTTAAAACCTTTTATACAAATGTGTGGGTCACAATTAATATCCAGATTATGGAAATGAGGCATTTATCTATTCAACGATGGAACAACATACCACCTTGCCATTAACATAATGGAATATGTTTGCATAATGCAATCTGGATGAACCTTGAAAACATACTGAAGGAAAGAAACCTGTTACCCAAGTCTATACATATCTTAAAATTCATAGCAGAAGATGCACAGAGACACAAAAGATGATTCTTTTCTGAAGTCTGTGAAAGTCTTAAGTGATAGTTGGGTGATAGGAAAACAATCAAATGCTTCTTTTTGAGGTGTGTCCCATTTTATTTTGGCAGTATTGGGACTTGAAGTTGCCTCCGTGATCCCACATTACTTTTTTCTGGCAACGAGGCTCCTGAAACCTATGACGTCCACACTGGACTCACTGTTGGAGCTATGTTGCATAAGATTTACCCACTTGGAATGGACCGCTCTGCACCACCACCTCCAGCAGAAAGCTGTTTCAAGATGAAGATATAAAAGTCATGATCCCTCAAGTAAAGGTAATAAATAGTGTTAAAGTTGAAGAAAAGTGGAGTGAAATATCGGATCAATGGAAAGGAAAGGATGTGTCCAACCACAAGGAAATAGGGATAGCTGTAGGACATATTGAGGAGAAAAGCTCTGAAGACACCCAAGCTTTTTGTTTTTGAGCCATAACAGAGCGACAGTGATTTTAATTGTCCAAAACTGGCCAGAGAGGTGTATTGTGATTTAAAGGCATTGACATCATGGCATATAATCGTTTGATACTAGGTATGTTGATGTTACGCTGCTTATACGATAGGTATGTGGATAAGTACCTTGCTAACTGAAGTGCTATCTTATCACTGAGACTTAATACCTCTCACCCACAACTTTGAGGAGGAAAGGTTTTGGGTCACCTTTGTAGTGACTTCACACCTGCTCCATAATAGAGAGTCATGGCAAAGGACATTACACCTAGCATCGCAGACTGGAAGCAGAGAGCAAGTAAGGAAGTAAGGATATGTGCCCATGGCCCTGGGAACTTACCTGAGGCTTTGCTTCCAAGCATTAAAGTTAGCTATAAGCTCATGAGTGTATCACTTATCAAATTTTTATTACCCAATTCTTGATCTAAGTCACACTCAAGAACACAGTAGGCTCCAGAGGACCATCTCGATATAAGCCATAAGAAATTTTTAATATCTATATATAATTTTGAAAGCTATTTAGGATATAATTGTATATTTGAATGTCAGCATTGACCAGGAATTCAACAACAAGTTCACTGGGAAGAATTGTGCCCCGCCCCGCAAAAAAACCATACTTTAGAGGGCACAATTAAAAGGCATAAAACTGCAGAGACCAGAGAGGAGATGTGTAATACTGTTTTGAAGTTATTAGACCTATGCTATATAACATTTTTAAATACCTGAGGCAAAGTAGATGTCTAGTAGGATTATTTTAATTACTAGAACAGATGATACAGATCACTTTATTCTCTTGAAATCATAACAACAACTCAACATATGAAATAGATAAAAAGAATAGCTGCTACTGCAAAATCTGTTCCTAGATGAGTGAGCAACTTTGATGATTTGACTCTTTACCCATTAAAAGTGAAAGTCATTCATTTGTTCATTGTACTTTATTTGGACTTCAGCTCTCATAAGGTGGAAGTGCCTCTTGTCCTGAACATCTTTATTGTGTTTAGTAGTGAACTCATGCATCAAGTGGTGGTTAATTAAAAATGCGCAACCCAACGCTGGCCAAATAGCTCATGGACTAAAACACCCACTTAGACAGACACAGGGTCAGGGCTCAATCCCCAGTGTGTCATGTCAGCCACACCTCTGTGGCACACTGAAACAGTGACTGAAGCTGGGCTTAGGGGCGTGTGCCTATAATCTTAGCACTTAGGAGGGGGGAAACAGGAGCAGCACTTTGAGTCTGACCTGCATAGTGAGACCCTGTAAATCCTGTATTAAATACATATAAAATAAAATAAAATAAAATAAAATAAAATAAACCAAAATAAAATAAAATAAAATAAAAGAACAAAAACAAAACAAAAACCCTGCAGAACCCAAGTGAGTACTGTAAGATGAGGGGTCCAGAGTAGAGCCAGGTAATCATGGGAAAGCCTGGGGAAGTGGGAGTTCCAAGTGTGAGAGCAAACATCAGACAGCTCTACTGAAATGTTAATGTGAAAGAAAGCGTCATAGCTTGCAAGGAAAGGTGGGAATCTCAGTTCTACTTTCCAGAATTAGGTCAGTGCGGGGAGTGAGTAGTAGGAAAGTGTAGGAGTTTTTCCCAGCAAGTGTTTTGATGGGTTGGCAGGGAGGAGAAACAGCAGGCAGGGACTGAGGGGCTGAGACTTCACTAGAACTCACTGGCATCTCTGTGCTTGTGTTCTATAGCACCCTCGTGAGAACAGTCTTTACAATGCTGTTATTCCACTGCTATCTCATAGAGCACACAGAGAGGTTTCTTTTGAAGAACATCTATTCAGGAGAGTGCTTCCTGAGAATGGGATCTCCGCTTCGACAAAAGTAACACAAGACAAAATAATACCATGGTAGCAATGACAAAATTTAAAATCTCCTTTCTGAAAAAAATGAATTGACCCAAGTTCTGTTGCATTGTGTAGTTTTTGATGCATTGTGTCCAATTGAGAAATTAAAAGCTTCACTAAATTGGCTCGGCAATTCTAAGGTGGAGGGCCCACCCTAGAGGGACTCAGCACGAAAAGGACATAAAAGGGAACTGAGGAAGGACAGAGAGCACCACTTCCTTGGAGAAGCTCCAGCTTTTGCAGTCAGCGAGGAAGAAGGGAGAGAGGCTTACTTGCAGCTGCAGCTGTGTCGCTTTGGTGTTTTGCTATTTTCTGCTGACATGAACTTGTGCCCTCTGCCATGTGCCAGTTGGTCACGTACCCAGAAGAGTATGCACTGAAACCTCCAAGGGTTCTGGGCTAAATAAATGTTTCCTTCCTTCCTTGTGAGTGCTGGGTGTTTGGTCCCAGCAATAAGACAAAAGTAACTGAAACATATTTATTCACAGAATTAAATCTCTTAAAATACATAGCAACTTGTATTTTTATTTCCTCTAAATTTTACAGTGTCATTGAGTGATTGATTGATTATTTTGAGACACAGCTGCACTACATTGTCTAGGTTGGCTTTTAAATTGTAATTTCCTTGCCTCATTTTTTTTCCAAGATCAGTAATAAAAGCATACACTACCACACTCACTTTTGATTGTCTAAACTATTATCCTTGAAAATTGGTAGAATAATGCACGATTTTACTAAATCATGATTTGTTGAAATATCTCCATGTCCATTGTTATATTTTTGCTACATCTATTTAGTTCACTTTTATTCTTTTCATTTTAACTCATTAAGTCAATGATATGCTTTCTGCCAAAGATACCATATTGTTTTCTTTAAAAGTTTCTATTTACTACACTTGAGCTTCCATCATTCAGGTAAGCAACTACATAGCTTTTCTACTGGCAACATGACACTTTCACCAAGATATCCCATACTTTCATGGAAATAAAGATTATTATCCAGTAGGAAAAGTTCTGATTGGAATTTCTGAGATCACAGTGAACAAAATAAGAAAGATATTTATCTTAAACGAAGGAGATGATCCTATCTTACTTCTTTAGGTATCCAGCACAGTCTGT
>PVJA010011331.1:0-56731 GCA_004027025.1 Myocastor coypus
AGCCTCTCACGGGCTAGGGGATCAATCATTCTACCACTGAGCTATATCCTCAGCTCCTGGATCCATACTTGATCTTAGAGACTTGTGAATTCTGCCATATTTAGAAAAAAATGTTTGAGCAGATAAAATTGCATGTTTTGAGATGCTGAAATGATCATGGGTTATCTGGTATGGCTTAAATGCAGTGAAAAATATTTATATGGCAGCAAAGGAAAGAGAAAGTTGGCAGACAGGAGAAAGCAACGTGATCCTGGATAAAGAGATTTGGATACAGTGGCCACAAGCCAAGGAATGGATGCAGCCGAGGACTTGGACGTTGGAAAGCGCAGACTCTCCCCCAAAGCCTGCAGGGAACTCAGGCTTCCCCATATCTCAGTTTCAGACTTCTAGACTCCACAACTATAACAATAAAGTCCTGGAGTTTAAGCCACTCAATTTGTAATGATTTGTTTCAGCAGCCAGAGGACACGCATACAAGGGGGTAGCGTTAGCTACAGTTGCATCGGCTCACGTCCTTTGTCAGTAAAAATTTCATATAAAATAGAAAAGACCGTGAACAAAAACAGGGAATGAACATAAGCAAACACTGGTACATTTTTGTTTATTCTTACTAATCATTTTTAAAAGAAGCAAAAGGAAAGCCAAAATGACATGGTTCTCTCATATGTTGCCAAAGACTAAAATAGCCTATGTTGTTAATAATGGGAGTATAAAATTGTACGTTGGCAGGGAGCCAGGAGGCAGACTATCTCTCCAGGCCTCTCTTTCTCACTTTACCAGGATTTTATCCTGGTAAAATATGTCTAATTAGTGCTCAAATAATACATATATATATATATATATATATATATATATATATATATATATATATATCTGGATATCACGTGCCCTGTTACAGCCTGTTTCTAGATGTCTCCCAAGCCTCATGTGACCATGAGTGGGGCTTCTTCAGAGGTGGCCAGCTCTAGTGTGTGATGATGAAGTCGAGTTGATTCATAGTGCTCAAGGGCAGTAGGAGCAAAGGCGTAGTGCTGCCTGCCCTGAGTGGCTAGGATGAGGGAACAGGCCAGGAAGGAGGCCCCATGTGGGCCTCACTGGTTGCCACAAATGATTTTCCTCTGCAATATCCCTCTGCCAAGCCACCCTGGCCTGTAGGTGGGTGATTATGGGTTGAAGGCTCTAAAAACTGAATGAACCTTTCCCCTCTTATTTTGTGGGTGCTGGCATTTTGTCTCAGTAACAAGAAAAGTAGCTAACACATACACTGTACACACAACCGCCATAACTTTGTAAAAGCAAAAGATTGGAGGTGATGTCCAAGTTCATCAAGAGTGACAAAATAATAAAATATGCATTGCATACTCATTAATAGCCTATCTGTAGCCACCTTTAAAAAAGTAAAACTGTATACCCTGAATGCCATTAAATATGTCATTGAAGAATAGCTATACAAAGTGATGCCTTTTTAACAAAAGAAAGGGACTATACAATCTATTGAATTTAATCATTTGATTATAAAATCCATATGAAAATGTAATTAGAAAACAAAATATTATTAATCTATGGTAACTAAAACACTATGATATAAATGAAGAGGTAAGGAGATAAGAACAGAATGCGAAATAGACTCACATATGCAGGGCAAAAGTGCCTTTCAGTAAATGAACTGGGAACAGCTGAGCAAATTAAAATTAGAGTCTTGCTTCACATTATTCACCCAAATGCCCAATAACATCAAGGCCTACATCAAGGAAGCAACCTTAGGACAGATCCAACAGCTATATAGATACTGCATGCACAGATGCACTAAATATGTATTAGATAAAAATGGTGCTGAACAAATTCACTGAGCGTAGAGATGATGCCGAGAAAAATCAATGCAATGGGAGCCTATGTTTACCAAAGTTTTAAGTATTGACATCCAAGGTTGTCAACAATAGAGTTAAAGTGCAAGAAAATGGGAAGAATATTTGCAAAATGTGAGCAAATAGACACAAATCACTCTTCATATAGATTAGAAAAGGGCAATTCAATAGAAAATAAGCAAAAGGTGTCAATAGAAAATTTACAAAAGAGAAATTTCACTAGCAAAAAGGGAATGAAGGAGAATTCAGACCAATCCCCACTAAAATACAATGGTAAATTTATTTTATTTTTTTTTCTTGTTTCAGAACTTTTGTTTGTTTGTTTGTTTGTTTGTTTGTTTTTATGGCCGGCTCAGCCTGCCCTGAGGGCAGGGCTGGCGCAGCATGTAGTGCTGGGGATCAAACCGCGGTCCCTGCAGCTGCCTAAGCTTTCCTAAAAAGGCGCTTTAGACTACTGAACCATCCTGCCAGGCCCCATACAATGGTAAATTTTTTGATAAAGAAAAATATAAAATAGTTCGATTATGCCCAGCTGTTGGTATGCGTGTGAGGCATGCATGAGCATTGGTGGTGGCAGAGTGAATTGCCACCATCACCTGCTGGGCCAGTCTGGGACCATCCACTCAAATACACACAATTTATGACTCTCCGGTTCTACCTCCAGCTATTACATATATCCTAGGAGATATGTATAAGGATTACTGCAACAGTGTTAGACAAGCAATGCTTATTAATAGCAAATAAAAATCCTAAAAATAGAATACAAATGCTCTTTAGCATTGTATAATATAATTATAATTAATCATACATAATTATAAATAATTACACAAATTTTGGTCAACTCCTGAAGTTCTATATAGTATAATAAAAGAAAAGCCAGTAAGGGATTCAGATGCAAACTTAATCTTCAAAACTCAATTGATAGCTTTTGCTTCTATCAAAAACATTTATGAAAGTATTGATATAGTGATCAAAAATTATAAGCCAAGGAAGCAAACTTAGGATAGATCCAACAGCTATTCAAAGAAAAATTTTAAACTCTAACGTGTGGGATGAAAGAATTGAATAAATAGAAAAGGTCCTCGATGGGGGACTCAGTACTGAACAGATATCATTTCTACTTCAATGAATCCATTATGTCAAATTTATCCCAGTAAAAATATCATAAATTGTACATAGTTGGCTTCCTCATGATTCTATTTCTCTGAAGCCTGGCCAACACACATAGGTATAAACAGAACCCCCCATGCATACTTATGTCATCTAACAAGAAACACGACATGTCTGCCCCTTGGGGAACCCAAAATTCCATTTTTTAGTTTTCCCTGGACCTATCTAGGCTTAAAACTTGCAACTTACCTGTTATAGTTTATGGCTAGTTGTCCCCTCAAAGCCTCATGCAGTCATGGGTGGGAACTTCTATAGATTGAGACTTGATCCATGATCCACTGGGATTATGTGATTTAGTACTGATCTAGAGTTTGAGACTTGACCCATGATCCCTGGTATGATGTGTTTTAAGTACTTCTGGGATTATGGGTGTAGCCTGAGGCAGATAGGCTGAGGCAGAGAGCCTGAACGTAATATAAAGAGAGACAGAGAGACAGACTAGCACTATTGCTCTCTGCTCCCCTGTTTGGTCAGTTGTCTCTACTGCGATTGTTGCTCTTCCGATGCCATGAACTGGACGCTTTCTGCCCTGTTCCACTCAGCCTTGGGCCAGCCGAATATGGATTGAAACCTCGAGTAACTGTGAGCTAATAAACCTTTCCTTCCTTCATTTTGGATGTTGGGTATCTGTCCCAGCAACGAGTAAAAAGTAACTAAGATATTGCCCATCTGTAAAAAAGCCATTCAGTGACTACCTCCCAGATTATTGTAAAAATCAAACAGGCTAACCTAGGTAAACGTCCCAAGCTAGTAGCCAGATGTAATGAACACTCAAGAAATAGTTATTACATGTGAAGTACCTACAGTCATGACTGTCCAGTGCGGGTCTGGAGGGAAACAAAGAACAGCAAAAATGCCTTTGGTTGGAAAATAGATGATGAATACATTGCTCCCCTTTAAGAAGTAATTAAAATGGAAATAGTTGCTTTTGTTGAAGAAATTTTTAAGTTATCTTGTGAACAAAAGATAGTTTTTATATGTGAAACTAGCATATGCCACCACATAAGAAGCTCTGGAAATGTGTCTGGATACACTCAGTGCCAGCCTCACTTCTAGAATTCCCAGCTTGCATCTGCAAATGCAATATGACAGAACTGGTATTACATAATTTTGTTTAAATATTGACTAGGCTGATTTTGGTTTTAAAACATTTATTATAAATGTATTTCAACAATCCTTGCAATACTGTCGCAACTCAACTTGAAACAACTAATTATCATTGGTTTGTTCAATCAAATTGACAGTGAAAAGAGATGAATTAATCGGAAGGTGATAGAGCAGAATTTTATTAACACTTATGTTGAAACTATTGAGAACATTAAAGATAACTGACTGCTTTCATATCAGTGTAATTCTTAAATTGAGTGATTAAAAAGATGTTTTGATTCAAAAGTCAATCCCAAGTGAAGTGTGTATAGAAAATGCAAAATGGAAGAACTACGTTTGTATATAAAGCAGGAATGCAAGAGAGACAGCCAGGGAGAAGGAGAGCCGCCCTGAGGCGTGCTCTGTTCACCTTTCCCTGAACCCTCGCTCCTTGGAGACCAGCCACACAGTGATGGAGATGGGCTAAAGGCCCACGGAGTGTCCGACCCACAGAGATAGTGTTTTAAAATTGTTTGTAATATGTATATTCAACTTAAGCAGCCTTTTTGTAACCATGAGGAACAAGCTTAAAACAAAGCTAACGTGGTTAAAATAGAGGAAAATGAAACATGGCCCACTTAAACTAGATGTGAGCCTTCAGTTTTACTAGCTGATGTAATATAGAGGGATTAACTATTGACCAGTGTAGTCAAGGCATTAAATTTTAGTGCTTGGGATTATTCTTATTATTTATTCTCCGAGGTAATAAATGAACAATGGAGAATATCAAGTGATGAGAGTAACTTTTAAGTCGCTTTGAAATCCAAAAATGCAATAGAAGGAACTAATAATTCAATTCAGTATACACAGTTTGAGCACTTCCAAAATTCAGAGCACTGTGCTGGGTGCTAAGTGGATCCAAGAGTGAGTCACGTTTGACCTTCACTTGCACAGACCGTATATTCTAGGGAGGCAGCTACATGCAAACATAATTAAAGGATAATATATTTTCTTTAAGGAAAGTGAAAAATAATTCAACCTGAGAGACTGATGCTCCAAATTTAACCTGTCCAACCTGTCCACATGTGAACTTCTTATTTTTTTCCCATGAAGCCCGTTTTACTGGAAGCCTTGATAGCAGTGACTTCACCCTTCTAGTTGAGGAAGTAAGCATATCTCATATACCTGGAAATTCTAATGGCTCTATCTTCAACTTACATCCAGAACCTGTCCACTGTTCATCAGTTTTGCCGTGCCGATTCCGGTCCACGTTACCCTCATAGCTTGCCCAGATTAATGTAGTAAGTTCATAGTTGCCCTCTCCAATTCTATTGCTGCTACACAGTATGTCTTCCAGGGAGATGGAACCAACAGAGAAAGGAAGGAGGAAAGAGGGAAGAGAGACAGAGAGTGGGAGAGAGAAGAAGGGAAAGAAGGAGGAGAAAGCTAAGGAAGAAGAGGAGACGATGCAGGAGATAGGGAGGAAAAGGAAAGGTAAAGGGGAAGAAGGAAAAGGAGGAGGAGCAAAAGGAGAATGGGAGAAGAAGAAAAAGAAGACAAGGAGAAAGAAGAGAAGAGGAAAGCAAGGAAAGCCAAGGAGGTGCAGAGGGGAGAAGAAAAGAGGAGTGAGGATTTAATAAGGGAGCTGGCTCAGATGACCACGGAAGCTGGGGATGCATTCCACAACAGGCTTTCCTCAAGTGGGAGGCATAGCTGAGTCCAAATCTAAAAGCTTCAAAAATCAGACAAAGTGATGATGAAAGCTGAAGCCAGAAATCCCAGGGGGCTGCTAATACAGGTTCCGATGTCTAAAGGCTCAGGGGCCTGGGGTTCTGACAACCAAGAGCCAGAAAAGAGTGTTTCAGTTTCAGGAGAGAGAAGATTTTGACCAGGCCACAGCCAAATGGGCAATGCCCACTAACAGCAAGGACTGACCTCCCCACTCAGTCCACCACTGACACACCAGTCTACTCTGGAAGCAGCACCACACACACCCAAAAGGCACACATCAGCAGCCCTCTAGGCATCCCTTAATCTGGTGAGTTTACACCTTCAGAGGATTTCTTATGCACTGTAAAGTCTCTTCAGCACAGTAGCCAGAATGAACCTTCCAACATATAAAACATATCAAATCATTCTTATGCTCAAAATTCCCTAACATCCCCTATTTCACACAGTGTGGGAGTCAAACTCCTTACAAGAGCCGACAAGAGCTGAAAAAATTAAAACCATTCGCGTCCTCTGATTCATGTCTAATTCTCTCTCTTGAATACGCCACACATGGGTGAACATTAAGAACTATGCAGTAGTTAATCCTCTTCTTAAAATGCATTGTCCTAAGATATCTGCAGCTCTAACTCCTTCATGTCCTTTAAGATTCACAAATGTTGTCAAAATATTAACTACGCAACCAAAATGTGAGACAGGAACTCTCATCTCCATGCCTGACAGTGTAACTCTTGAACTTCTATACTATTCTTTTGAAAAACTAGTGCATGTGTGAGATACATGATCCCTACACTCACTGTGGGGAGAAGGTACACGCAAATATCCTGTCTTCATTTGTTTTATTTCAACTTCCTCTCTTCTCTTTATTCTTTCTATCAATGGATCTCCTTCACACCTCAAGGGCTCTTTTTATATTCCCCTTTATCACAATTCTCATACCAAATCCAATCTTCATACTTTCATATCCACGAGCTGACACTGAAAAATAAGGTCCAGCAATCCCACTCCTGTGTAAACATTCAAAGGAAATGAAATCAATATGTTGAAGAGAAAAAAACTGTTGGCTACAGCCCTCCTCAAAATAGTCAAGACATAGAACCAACTGAAGAGTCTTCAGTGGACAAATGGGTAAAGAAAATGTGATGTACACATACAGCATCTACCAAAAATGTATACACATCTCAGGAAAATAAAAATAATTTGGTATCTTCTCAATAGACGGTATGATTCTCTTATCAGGGACTCTCAGGAGTGTTGCATATCACAGAAAATCCACTACACTGTCACCCCTTAAAGAAGAAATTGAAAATGCAAGTTCAGTGATCTTAATGGAGCAAGATTACCCAAGCAGTGAGTAATCTGACAGTTTGTAATTCTGAGAAATGTCTGGAAGCCCATGGCCACAACTTTCATCTCTTCTTACAATTGTAGGGATCCAAGGTAACTTAAATTAATGTCATGATGTCTCCATAAATTTAGGATTAAAATACTTGTAGAAGTGTTTCTTTTCCTGCATGTTAAGTCTAAGGCATTTAATATTTAGAATGACAGTGATGATAAGCTCAAGTACCTATGTAATAGAATAATAGTAACACTAAGCTTCTCTTCTGGAGGGTTAAGAACTTAAATATGCAGACCAAAAATTAGAGAAAAAGAACAGCTACAAGGATAGACAATACTTTGGCCCTAGCCCTTCAAGGTCAGTGAAGAATCAGGACATAAAAGAACCTGTACTGTAACATTCTATAATTCAGTGGTCTCCCAAATTTTCTGTTCAAGGAGATTATGGTGCCACAGAGGAAAGAGATTGATGACGTATAATGTGCCTAAGGAGAGTCACCTAGAGAGAAAACATTCTCTCAGGCTTTCACAGACAGCAAACTGGTCAAGCAATGAGTGTGACTCATCCAGACAGCTGACACTGACAAAAAGTTCTACAAAACACTGGACATGGTTTCAAGGTAAATCCTGAGGGGATTTGTCTGAACTTGTCAAATAAGAAAATTACCTGCTTTGTTATATAGGTCTTGACTTAACCACCCAGCAGAAAAACTTAACCATGAGGCCATCCAATTTATCCAAGTAAAACCAGATTAGTATGCTGAGCTGTAAAAGGCTCAAGCCAACAGCTTCTGACATTGCCAGTTCTGCCGATAACCGACTACTCCTATGAAGTATTGCTCTATGTATACAACTACTTTCTCTTAGTTCAGTGAGAAGAAATATTTGTACCAGTAGTGTTTAGGAAAGTTATCATATCTGCATCTTGTACTCTGAACAACTACTATGAAGACAATAATATGCATTGTAGCAATTATTGTGGCTGTCCTACTAGCGTGTTTTGAAACTGTCTCAATGTTATTTATTAAAAGTAGTAAAAAAATTTCAAAAATAAAAACATAAAAACAAAACTCAAGGCAAAAAAAAATGTTTCTTTTCCTGAACTGTGTGCATACATTTTTGGTGAACTCTGAATCTATGGGATCATACTCAGCTTTCAGAAAGAAGAAAATTCCTTCATTTTCAATAACATGGATGAACTGGATGGCCTCATACCAAACAAAAGAAGCTGGACACAGTGAAGCAAGTGCTGAAGGCTTTTTCCCATATGTGGAATCTGAAAAAGCTCATCTCCTAGAGGCCAAATCACCAAGGGTTCCACCAGGAGCTGTTGGGAAGATGCAAGTCAAAGAATGCAAAGTTTCAGTTATCTAAGAGGAGTAAGTTCGAGAGATTTGTTGTACACTACTCAAGTGGTCTACTGGTCAGTAGAGTACACCACACATTTAGTTAAAAAGTACATTCTATGTTCTTGAAAATCAACTATAGGAATGGATTTGGAGTGTTCCCATCACACACAAAGAATCCTATGTAAAACACATGTGAATTACCTCAATTCAGCCAATTCTTCCGTGTATACACACTTTAAGACATAGTGTTATAGATTATATATATAAATTTATTTATTAACTATAGAGAAAATAAATGATAAATTACATATAGGCAGTAACTTTATTTTTTTCTGCAAATATATTGCAAACTCCTAGAACTTTGTACATTTGGTAGATCCACAATAAATACTTATTTCACAAATGAAATGTTCAAGAAACAGAAATTTAATTTATTGTTTTCAGTGTTCTGTCTGAGTTGCTCTGAAGTTCAGAGAATATAAAAAATTGAAGATATTTCTGAGATCCATGAGGGTGATCCTAATGACTGAAAGTGGCTATGGGAGAATCCATAAAGGTGATGGGAAGGTAACCCTAGGGGTCAAAACTTGGAGTAGACTGAAAAAGAAGCCAGAAAAGGTCAGATGGAAAGCTGAGAAGGTGAGGATGTCACTCCATAGGAATAGAGGTTTCCAAGAAGAGAGAGATGATCAGGCATGGTGGCACATGCCCATAGTCCCAGCACTCTGGATGCTAAGGCAGGAGGATGAACTACAGTGAGACCCTGTCGCCACATAAGACAAAATAAGAAGAGAGGAAGCGGAAGAAAGAGGTGTTCAACAGCGACAGCATCCAGGGCTGCATGAAGGAGAGGACGGTCAGGACTAGAAATGGTACCTAGATTTGGTGAGTATGTTTCAAAAGTCATGGTAACCTTCAAGAGAAGTGGTTTTTTGTTTGTTTGTTAGCACTGGGGATTGAACTCAGGACCTTGCACTTGCCTGGCAAGTACTTATGCTGCTGAACTATCTTCCTGGCCCAAGAACTCTTATTAAAGCAATTGTCTCACAAAAATTTAATGATGCCCTCTCATAAAAATAGCCCAATCAATTGAAGCGAAGACTTTTTGTTTGCTTCCTAGTGAGAAAGCCAAACATACATAACAAATATTTTATGATAAAGACAATATTAAATATTAACCAATCAAAAATTATTTGATTGCTACTTCTTTGTCACTAGAGCAGCAATAAAAAGCAGAAAGCAAGGTAGCATTCTGTAGTTGGAAAAACCTGAGTTTAAATTCAAGTTCTTGTACTTTTTTTGTACTGGGAATTGAACTCAGGACCTTGTGCTTGCAGGGTAGGTGATTGTGCCACTGAGCTATACCCCACAGCCACAAATTCTTTCTTTTTAGCTTAGGACCAATATCGATGCATTTTCCCATCTCCTGGGTCCCTTGGGCTTCCCTCTTGACTCCTTCCAGGAAAAGCCACTCGGGTAGTTAAGAAATTCCTAGAAGCTGTGTTTTTAACATCAAGAGTTTGGCACAAAGGTGAGTAAGCAATATCACTGACCATTTTATAGGTTCGGAGAATGAGGTCTTGAACATTGATGAAGAGATCAGTATAATGAGATATGGAATTGTCTTACACTAAGATGTCAGCCTGCGTGTCCTTAATGTCAGTACTGCTAGTCATGCAAACTGATGATCAATCTGAGAAAAAGAAAAGCACAAAACCCTCTCCTCCTGGGTGTGGGTGCTCTCCCTCCCCAGACTTCCTTACATCTGCAGCTTGGCTGCTTGACTCAGAGGATGTCAGATCCCTCAGTTCAGAAGAAATAGCCAGCTTTAGCCTTCACAGACTGACTCTCTCCCAGGGCTGTGAACTAACTTGGTAGTGATTGCTTTTTTTCACTCATAAAAGTATTCTTTCCACCCTGAAGCTATATCTCTTCTTATGTGCAGAATGGTACTTTTCCTGTAATTTAATAACTATGATTTAGCTCTACAAAGCCACACAGAGACAATGTTGATGGAGGGAAAAATAAAAAAAAAAAATCAATGAAACAAACCTATGTGGAGTTGAAACATGAAGCCCATATTCTTTTGTGCTGAAATATTTTTTCAATGGCAAAAGTTTCCAAATAATTTTCATCTCCTTTGAAATCTTTCCCATCTTTGCCATAGATCATCAAAGAATTTCAAATATATTTAGGAGGGAACATATATAGGCTGTGTTCTTCTCCCAGGCACAGATAAATTCCACAGACGTTCACACTAAGACTGTCAAGTTCTCCAGTTCAAATTTACAAGTGTGTAGTAGTTTCGCCTTGAGAAATAGTCTGTCAGCAGTATGATCACACCACTCCTGTCTGTGGTTTATAATTTCACCCAGGTCCTTTCCTCTTTTCTTCTTTTAACTTTATTTTTATTTATTTATGTTATGGCCGGCTCAGCCTAACCTGGGAATGGAGCTGGCACAGTATGTGGTTCTAGGGATCGCAGTGTGGTCCCTGTGGTTGTCTAAGGTTGCCTAAGCAAGCACTTTAGACCGCTGTGCTATCTCACCAGCCTCAGGTCTTTTCCTCTTAAAGAAGCAAATGGTAACATATTATTTCCCTTGCTTAAGATCTATACATGATGGGCATCAAGGAAAAATGACCAAGTACATAGTTCAAAATAAAACATGGCAGGCAATATTTTTAATGGTGATGATTGTCAATCCTGTCATCAAGACTGTTCAGCAGAGTTGTCCTGTAACACGCATGAAGGAAGGTAGCTAAATGATTTCAGCTGATGAAAAACAACACATTCATTCCTGTCACAAAGTATAAACTATATTAGTGTTACACATGGAAATACCCATTTAAAATGGTGCTCATTTTCAAAGTAACTTGGAAATATAATGCTCTTGTCGTTTAAAATCATTAGCAAGCATATATAAACTCGTTCTCCAAAGAAGCAGCCACTTGGAGCTGCCCAAGGTGGCATTCTCCTATAATCCCAGTAGTCGGGAGGCTGGAGAACGGGGATTGAAGCTTTGAGCCCAGCTACAGCAGTTTAATGACTTAGACCCTGCCCCCAGTACAAGGGCATTTAGAAGGACATATGTGCATAACATAAATTAGGAGAAATGTTTAAGAAATGAAACACAGCCATGTAAAGCATTTGTATCTAAGCTGACAAATTCCAGAAGTTAATTGCATGAAATATCAAGTTTCACACACCTTGGCGATTCTTCCAATAAAGTTCAAGTGTATCATGAGTGTCTTAGTTACTTTTTTACTCGTTGCTGGGACAAATACCCGACACTCGAAATGAAGGAAGGAAAGGTTTATTTAGCTCACAATTACTGGAGGTTTCAGTCCATTCTTGGCTGGATCCAAGGCTGAGTGGCATATGACAGGGAGCAGCAGTTCGTGGTGGTAGAACAGCAACAAAATAGCAACAGAGGCAACCACCCAACCAGGGCAGCAGAGAGCAACAGCTACAGCTCTAGTCGGTCTCTCTTTATATTCCTATCAGGCTCTCTGCCTTAGGATATCCACCCTAGACCACACCTATAGTCACAGCCCTACTCAGACTGATAATCCCATCTGTGCCGAAGTACATAATCCCAGTGACTCATGAGTCAAGTCTCAATCTGTAGAAGTCCCCGCCCAATGACTACATGAGGCTTTGGGGGGCGACAACTAGACATAAACCATAACAATAAGGTATTTTTTTTCAACCATTGTTCATGAAACCACTGCTCAAAATAGTTTCACAGAGAAAGGCAGCTCCCTGAAACTGAAAATGTGCTCTCCACTCACACCGCTAGTGCTTCTTGGTTGTACTGTGTGGATTTCAATGATGAAACAGTTTGGGGTAGGCATAATTCTTTGGACTGTGATCTTCTGAAAGATCAGTTCCATCAATTTAAATCTACACACACGTGAATTCATTATGCACAAGGCACTGCTCCACAGCTCCCCTCAATGCACAATGCCCTTAATAATGATTAGTACCCGCTTTCCACCTACAGGATAATTATTCTCCTTTTACTCTTCCTCAGCCCAAGAAAGCACAGCACATTTGGAGGTAAAATTACAACTGCCTGGCAAATAGCATGAAGAGCATGATGAGGATGAAGAAAATGATGAAAAATAAGCTGGTTGTGACATAGTTTCTTTTCTTGTCTATAAACCATTTAATCCCCTTGTACACAACTCACTCCTTTTGAAGAAAAAAAAATTGAAATGTAAGGCTGTGCAAGGTTTGTTTTTAAATTGTACAGTGTCTTCCTTTGTATAGTTCACACACCACCAAATGTGTCTTTAGGTAGCCCTGTCCTGGTGGTATTTTCAGTAGCCACTAACCTCACCTGGTATTTATTGGCACCTTTCCTACTCACTAACAGTGGACGTAGGTTTTTATTTTAATTTTATATTTTTATTGCAAAAATACAATTTTCAGGTGTAAATTGGCATGGAAATTTAAAGCAGGCTCTTGTTGGTGCACAGCACAAATTACTTATATATGGGGACGGTAGTTTTTCATCTTCAGTTGTCTCTGATGCGGCTTATATGAAATAATTGTTGTTCTGTTGACTGTAATTGCAGTTCTGTAATTCTGTAATTGCAAAAAATGCTACAACTGTTTTGTTGATATTCTGAATGCTTCTAAGTAAATACAATTTTATTATTATTATTATTATTATTATTATTATTATTATTATTATTATTATTAGAAGGAGAAGAAGAAGGTGGAGAAGGAGGAGGAGGAGAAAAAGGAGGAGGAGAGGGGGAAGGAGGAGGAGGGGGGAGGAGAAAGAGGAGGAGGAGGAGAAGGAGAAGGAGGAGAAAAGGGAGAAGGAGAAGAAGGAGACTGCTTAGCTTCTGAAAGACCTGAAGAGGAGATGAAGCCTTTGAAAAAGTTCAAAATCTTCTGGATGAGTTCTTCTGTCACCTGGGAGGGCAACAGAGGAGAACAGCGGTGGGGTAAAAACAGTAATGGGGGACTTCAGAGAAGGGACCCCGCACAATGGATAACTGAGAGGTAGAGCCCAGCTCAGACAGAGGTCCCTGACCTCGCTCAAGGGGTCACATCTTCCTGATGCTGAGAAACCCAGCGAGTGTCCCTCTGCGCATTGCCCCACCGCAGGATTAACTCACTGGTTCTAATGCTAAGAGATTGGTGAGCTCCCCCTTTGGTAAGACACGACTTGCCTGGACACTCACAATTTAAACAAGGTGAAGTTTTCTTTGCTTGTGGTTTCAGTCCAAGGCAGAGGCCTCCTGGGAATGGCAGAGAAAAAAACTGCTTAATTCGCAGACACTGGGAAGCATGTCTGGGGAAGAGAGCTGGAGAGAGCGGTGTCATACAGTCTCCAGGGTTGTGCCTTTGTGACCGCCCAGCACATTAGTGCTGCACTAATCTATCAGGTTGCATGATCTAGTGACGTTCATAAATCACCCCCCACTCAAATACTGACATGATGACCATTTATGCATCCTTGGGTTCCCTGGTTTTGTTTTTTTTGTTGTTGTTGTTTTTTGTTTGTTTGTTTTTTGTTTTTTGTCTTTTTGAGACAGGGTCTCGCTATGCAATTCAGGCTGGCCTTGAGCTCACTTTGGTAGCCCAGGCTGGTCTCGAACTTGCACCAATCCTCCTGCCTCAGCCTCCCAAGTGCTGGGACTACAGGCGTGCACCACCATGCCCAGCTTTTCCAGGTTTTTAAAATCATATGCAACTGCTTGTTGATTTCTGGTGTCCATGAAATCTGAAATCTATAGCTCCACCATTCTTAATATGCAAAATACCTGTGGGAGACCCACAGTTTAATCCCCAACCTGTGGCTAAAGCTCATCTGTGTCAACATTTTGTTTCTGTTAAGATGTTAACCTCCAAGAGGTCAGGGATCAGGTATATTTTTTTTTTTCATCACTGTGTAGCATCACTTAATAGGATGTTAACTGAATAGCAGCCCAACATTTAAACCTTTGTGTCAGACTGCCTAGTTCAAATACCATTTCTTACTGAGCTGTATAATCCTTGGGGCTCAGTTTTCTAAATAGCAAAACAGGGATGACAATAAAAATAATTACAGTAGCTCCAAGAACTGCTGGAAACTTTTTTTTTTTTTTTTATGTAGTGCAGGGTCTACAGGGTCTCACTATTAGACTGGACTCATAGTGATTCTCCTGTTTTCAGCCTCCCAAGCACTAGGATTACAGGCATACCACCACGCCTTGTCTCAATCACCACCTCAGTGTGCCCTGAGGGTGGAGCTGGTACCACACACCAGGTATCGAACCCCAGCTGCTGGTTTCACCCTAATCAGGCACTTTAATCTGCTGTGCTACTTGGCTGGTCCCCTGTTGGAAAGATTGAATGAGATAAGCCATGTAAAATATTTATCACAATGCCGATAATATAATCAATTCTCAATAAATAGGATAAATATTCGATGGTTATTGACCAACTATTTAAAAGGATTAGAATCAGACTGATTGATCATCTTTGTTTTAAATAAATGAAGTTCATGTTATGCCTATACCTCCAGATACTCTAACTGATCTATTATATTCCAGGTCTTCTTCAGGCTAGATTGGAGTATATATCTCATAGTTCAATTTGCTTCTTGTTTATCTCCATTAATCTGGAGAGTAGAAAGCACTGGCAGAAGCCTCTGTAGTTTGCTGAGCTATTTTGCTAGCCCAGCAGGAGCATTATCTGCAGTGGGATGGAAGGGAGTTTCCCAGAAGCCTTCACCTCTGCATCTCAGAGACCTGATATTTCCTGGACCAGTGTCTGCCTCGTCCTCAGCCCTGCTTCTGCTGCCTCTCCTCAGGCGAAGTGGACACGCAGCCCCACTGGTCAGATGGGCAGCCCTGAGCCCAGATGACCCCGGCCCACTGTGGTAGCACTTCTGCTGTTTTTCGTGGTTTCATAACATGTGATGCATCAGTGAGATAAGGTTGGTATGCACGACGCTGACTCGTGAGTTCTTATCTTTATTTTTAGTAATGTTCTACTGCTGTGAGACTTTTAAATATTACCTCTCTCAAAAGCTGCCTTTCTCCTCTCAAATAAACTGAATTCACACTTGGGTTCCTAATGTAAAAAGACATAAACATTACATCTTCCAGTTTTCTTTTCTCTTTCACTTTTTCTTTTTTTAATTTTTGAGTTCAATTCAATGGAAAACTATCCTTTAAGTAGACAGTAGTTGCCCTAAAGAAATTGGGGAGGCGCTTTGTTTTTGTTTTAATTTGTTATGTTTATTTTAAAGATGATAAAAATAATTAAAAAGGTAGAAAAGAAAGAAGAAAGGGATACATGGTGCTGATTTTTTTGGTTTATTGAAAGGAACAGTTAATGTTTACATTTTTTTCATCAATTTTGCATGCTTAGATCTGGTAATCTGAATAACTACTTTGGGGGCCCGGCAGGATGGCTCAGTGGTGTAAAGCGCTGGCTTGGGCGGCTTCAGGGACCGCGGTTCGATCCCCAGCACCACATGCTGCACCAGCCCTGCCCTTGGGGCGGGCTGAGCCGGCCATAAAAATGAGTGAATAAACAAACAAAGGTTCTGAAACAAGAAAAATAAATAAAAGAAAAATGAATAACTATTCTGAAGACGACAACAAGCAATGTAAGAATCATTGTTTTGTTTCATTTTGTATTTTAGTAAGGGTCCACAGGGTCTCACTATGTAGATTGGACTCATATCAATCCACCTGTGTTCAGCCTCCCAAGAGCTGGGATTACAGGTGCACGCCACCATGCCCAGCCTCAGTCACTTTCTCAGGGTGGCCAGGGGGTGGGTCTGGCGCAGCACCACAGGGATCAAACCCTGGCTGCTGCATCTGCTGAAGCTTTAATCCGCTGAGCTATTTGGCTGGCCCAACAACCATTGTTGAATTCCCATCATATTGTTTTTTGAAAGAGATTGTATTTTGTCCCTCAATTCTTTGTGTACCAGATTTGGTCTTAAGTGCTGGTTTCCCTGCCGAGCTTACACCATCCTGGCCTCTTTGTTTATTATTTCCTGGTTTTTACAAAGGTTTTCTGACTGGTTTTAACATTTCTAGCCACAAGAACTAACCTTAGCAATTTCCTCCATATATGGTAATATTAAGGGATTTTCCTGACAGAAATAAAAGGTCAATTGCCAATAAACCAGATCCTCAGGAATTCTCCATTCTGTTGTCCTTTGAAAAGTTCTTTCATACATTATCATTTTAAAAAATACATTTGCAGCATCATATTATAAATATAGAACTTATAGAACTTGGAGCTAAACAAGTCTTCATTTTAATCTTTTGGAAATAAAATAATAGGAACAAAGTAGCTATCACCTTCCAGCCAAAGAGTGAACCCCACTTATTCCTTGTTTGAGTTCCACACACCTCAGATGTAGCCCATTTGTCTGATGCCTCCAGAGCTGGCATGCAAGTCCCCACCAACCCTCCCCTCTTCAGCCCTGGTGTTTGCTTTTCTTTCATTTTTGTTTGTTTGTCTCACTTTTGATTTCTGAAAAGAAAGAAAGATTCAAAGGTTCATAAATGAACTCCAAGTTTTCCTACAGATCAAAATTTGCCTTCTGCTGAACATCTGCAAAAAAAGTAACTGTTTATTTTGCTGAAGCACTTACAAAAAACTGTAAAACCTAGCCCAGTGTGAAACAATAGAACACACTTTAATTCATGCTCTTTCAACTGAAAAGGAAAACATAGCAGGAGAGTGTATCTCCTTGAAGAAAATATTCCTCTTCCACAGATTAGATCATTATTTAACTATACTTTGTTCAATGGGAGAGGTTTTAAAACTTAGTGAAATATTAGCCCATTAATAATAACAGTTGTACCTGATACAAATTTTATGATGAAGTTTCAGCCCAATACTTATATTTTCTCACAAAGCAAAGCAGCAAATTTTGCTATTTCCTGTCCCCCTCTTCCTCGTTCTTGGGTCTCTGTTCCACTCTAGGCCAGTGATGCTCTCCACCATCAATCACTACTCATCAGGACAAGTCTTGAAGAAGAGTCGTGCTTTCTCCAAGACTTGGGGGCAAGGAATGGGAGCTGAGAAACGCAGCTATTGGGGCCCACTCTTGCCCACAACCAAGCCATCCTGCTCCCCGGGCTCCTCCTCCATAGCACAGAGCATGCAGTGGGCAGCCTCCCCATTCACCTGAAGTGGGAGGAAGTTGCTCATTCATTGGGAACAAAAACAAAAAAAATTAGACTAAAATAGGATTCCTGTTGTTGTAAAAGGCAATGTGATAATAGGCATAACGGTTTTTTTTTTTTTTTTAATTTGGTGTTTTGCTTGAATGTGAAGTTTGAACTGCACAGCATTCTATGAAAGCTGCAACCAGTTTTTAAAACCAAAAGCAAAGGGCTGTGCAATACTGTTTCCGTGTTCGCTATCTCACAGGTTCTAGAAAAGTGATCTTGTAGTCTCCCTCACAGCAGTTACACTTTCTCCATTGTCAAAACTTTACTCTCCATTTCAAGTTCTAGGCCTGAATGGAGGCAGCCATTTGTGTATCCCTCCTCGTGTATTCAAGTAAGAATAGAGGGGGCCGGCGGGATGGCTCAGTGGTCTAAAGCGCCTGCTTGGGAAAGCGTGGATGGCTTCAGGGACCGCGGTTCGATCCCTGGCACCACATGCTGCGCCAGCCCTGCCCTCGGGGTGGACTGAGCTGGCCATAAAAATGAGTGAATAAACAAACAAAGGTTCTGAAACAAGAAAAAATAAAATAAATAAAATAAAATAAATTCTAAAAAAAAAAAAAAGTAAGAATAGAAATCGCAACAGGAGACCCAAGTTTTTGTCTGAGCTCTTAAAAGAACCTCGGGCCAATCTGTGGCCAAGTTTCCTAATGTTGAAGAAAATTATGAAATCTCTCTGTGTCTGTTTTTCACCTTTGTAAAAGTGGAAGAACTGTGCTTGCTCTTAGGTAGCAGCTTTTGCTTTTGCTTTTGCTTTACAAACTGGTCCCACTAAAGTACATTTATAATCAACTCAGTGAAGTGGCCTGTGCAGAGGTCGAAACAAGTCGGCCCTTGTTTCCTCACTAGGAAGGACTGTCCAGGCATGCTAGGGGAGGGGATGGAGGACTAAAGATCTAAGGAAGAGGAAAGAGTTCTGTGTCCATGGGCATTTGCCAAGCACTGAGCCTCTGTTGGAATCTGACTTTGACTGACAAGGGCAAGATGCGCTGGGTACTATCCCTTCTTCCACACTCAAAATAGCTTTAAATACTGGAACCCTACACAGGTTCTGCGGGAGCCTCTAGGTCCTGGTCAGCTAAGGACAGGAACAGCCTAAATCCTGGCACAAAAAAATGGCAGGATTCCTCCTTTCACAGAAGAACAGTGATTATAAGTTTGCAGAAATGTAGCACAGGAAAGCTAAAGACCTCATAATCTGATATTATCAGAGTATCCATGAGTGGAAATTAACCACATAACTCAAGTCTTTCATTTAAATTTCAGCATCTCATGATTTTCATAGTTCTGAGTACAGTCTTTCTATAGCCTACTAGCAGGGTGACCATAAAAGTTATCAAAGCATTAGGACACTACAGAGAGAAAGCTTATGCTGTTAGAACCATCAGAACAACATATCTAAACCCAGATGGTCCCCAGAGGGCAAAGTATGTGATCTTGACCAGGGTTTCCCATATGAAATAACTCCCCTTCCATGTAGCTTTGGGCTCCTAGAACACAGCTGTGCTTATCTCCAGGCTGAAGTTATTCTAGTGGATCTCACTCCAGTGGGAACCAAAAGCATAGCAGGATTGGTCCAACAGGCTGCTGAGGCCACCTCAGAGGTTCTGACTTGCTAGGCCTGGGCTAGGTTTAGTGTTATCTGTATATCTAAATTTCTAGGTGATCCTAGTACTATTAGTCCAGGGACCATGCTTTGAAAAACACAACACTTGGTGCAGATCTCAATGAGCTGTGCTTTTCTTTTTCCTTTTTTTTTTTTTTTTTTTTTTTTTTTTTTTTTTTTTTTTGCACATACAGGGTTTATTTTAAAAGTTTCAAGGATAGGCTAGAGACACATCATAATTACAAAAATCACAGAATTAATGGATTTTTGTGTGTAAACTGCTACATGCAAAGAACAGGAAACTGTCTACACATTGTATAAAATAAAATTTAAAATGAATTCATGCTCAAAAGATGAGGTCATTTACCTAGTTCTAATATGTGAACACCAAAACCTCTGAGCTATACACAGTCGTCCAAGCTGAGCTAATGGTGGGAAATCCAGAGAGCCCAGAATTTCCCAGGAGGCACAGGCATTCTGGCCAGTGGGTTTCTGCATTTTGTAATCTTTAGTGCCAAATTTTCTCTTGTGCCTTTCCTTCTCACCTAACCTGGTTGTTAGTTTACTTGTCTGTAACTAGCTTTCTTACTCTACTAATTTCTTTAATGTCTTCCAAATTGTGTGTAATGGTTAACGTATTGGGTCAACTTGAGAAGTTTAGAAGTTTAAGTGATGTTGCAGGGGGCAGGGTCCTCACTTCGTAAACATCCTCCTCCTGCACAGGGTGGTGTGAGTGCTATACCCTCCCTGCGCTCAGCACTACTCGCCCTGGTAGCCTGCTTACAATGTGAGAGAGAATAAAGGCTTTCTCTCCCCTGCTATGCTTTGCCCTTTTGCCCTTGCTGTCTTCTGCTACCTTGACCTGCTGCCCTGTGCCATGCCACCTTGCCTGGCAGCCAGCTGATTAGGGACTGAAACTTCCACAAACTGTGAGCTAAACAAACCTTTCCTTCTCTAATGTGGAGCATCAGGTATTTTGTCCTAACAATGAAAGAAAATTAACTAAGGCAGTGTATCTTCTCATTTGTGTTGACTGGGCAAGATAAATACCCAAGCTTAATCAACTCCTCTTTAAAGTGAACTTATCAATAATCTCATTATTCATTTGTTCATTTAACCAACAATTATTAGAGTTTTCCTGTAGGCCATCATTTAGAGAGAAGGCCTGAGTCATAGCTCCTTTGCCTATTCAGTTGCCTTACTTATTTTATTTTCTGTCTCCCAGCTGGGCTTCCAAATGGTGTTCTTTCCACATAAACGTGGAGCTAGTGACAACTCTAGCGGTCACTTAGAGAGCATGTAGCCTAAAACACATCTATAAAATTAAGTAGACAAGCATTATCATAAAGATAGTAGTAAGTAAAAGACTTTTGATTGGGGAATGAAGATATATAACCCTAACTTGTAACAGCTAACCATGGGAAATCACTTGTTACACAACACTCTCATCTGTCCAGCCAGCCCCAACCCTGGTCCTTCCACTTCATACTGTAGGGAATCATCTCAACCAAGGCAGAGAAATGCTATTAGAAATAAGATGGAACAAACTCCCCTTCAGAGAAGCTTATTCTCATGCACAGTGAGCATAATAAGTTCAGATAATAAATCTATTTTTGGTTTAGCAGAAGACCATGGTTATTAAGATATGATTCCATTTCTTCATCTTTTTCCCTTACTCTCTTTTACACAAGAAACTTGCCATACTGAAAACTGACCCCGAGGGCTGTGTGGAGGAACTAGAACTGTATACGGCTAGTCCCTCAGGGTGTGTATGTCCCACGGCCAGTCTCTTGGGGTGAGTATGCCCCACTGGGGCCACCGAGAGGGGCACTCTGAGGCTAGCAGACTTGCCCAGCCTGAATTTCTTCTATGCTTGTGCTGCCAGCACTGGCCTGGCTTTGTGGCCAGGCACCTGGCCTCAAAACACTTCCTCGTCACCCACTGGTATTCAAAGAGCTCCAGAACTCTCACTTTCAGGGGTTATCCGTTATTCTCTAAAGCAAATGTCTCACAAACTGAGAGAAACCCAGCACCTCCACCTGTTGGCTCATTCTGAGGAGATCAGGAGGAGGCCCCTTCATGCTCCCATAATGCCTTGCCTCACTTAGCCTCTCCTCCCCTCCCACCTTCTCTCCTGCCATTTTTCTTCCTCCCTCCAACCCAAACCTGATCTGCAACCCCAGCTCTGTAAACACAAGAGCCTCAAATGTCACAGGATTTTACTAGGTTTTGACTACAGCTGAAAGTAACCCAACACAGGGCAAAAGCCCAGCAGTCTGCCACTCCTAAAGGAGGCCCTTTTGCTTCCCAGGACTCTGAGTTGCCTCTGGAGGGTAACCAGCTCTACTCCCTGTTCAAAGCGCCCTCTCCATTTCCTCCTTCTTGTTTCCTGAAACCCTATGTATTTCTCTCACTTTGGAGCGGCCAACCTAAAAATATCTTTGACTTTAATATGCGGAGCAATTTAGTTTCTCAAGCTCCAGCCAAGATTGGTTGTTGATTCCTTTACATAAGCTCTGCTTCCCTGAAATTGGCTCTGTTGCCTGCGGGCTGTGAAGGCAGCTGCAGCCCTCCGCCTAGGGAATAATTCTCTCCCCTCGGACACAGCTCAGGAGTGTGCGCATGCCACAGATTCACCTGAGCCTGGATTTCGACCTGCGCTGCTGTTGTCGAGGTTAGCTGTACAACTCAGTGAAGGGCTTGTCAAAGGGTAGATAAAAATATTAATAACCAGAGAGAATTCCCACCAGAAACAGCGCTCCTAAGGGCACACCGAGCACCGCAGCCGGCATCCCCTGGAAGTCACATATTCTGGCAAACACACGGGAGGAATATTAGGCAAATCACACTCCAGAGCTAAGAATATCTTCCCCGCCCCCATCTCGGTGCCGCAACAGCGAGGGATGGCGCTCTCTCCGGCTTCTGCTGTTTACTTCTCTTGTGCGTGGCAACGAGAGCAGGGCTGGACAGGAGCCCAGCTGCGTGCTCTGCGCTCCTGCTGCCTGCCTTCGCGTAACTGCACTGAGAGGAATCTGCACACACCGTTCTATAAGGGTCTTCACTTCCCGGGGAAACAACGGTGAGTCTAGAGATCCTCTGGAAATCATTTCAGCTGACAGAGGAGCTCCCTTGATGAGAAATCTCCTAAAGCCAGCATTACGGCAAATATCAAGGAGTGAACTTGGATCCGGCCCCAGCAGCTCAGTTCCTGTCCCCAAGGTGTCTTCCCATCAAAGTGACACAAGGCTTTTTTTCTTTTCTTTTTCTGGGCAGACTTCTCACCTCCCTTTCCAACCCTTCTTTCTTGCTTTTTCTCCCCTGTGTCCTTTCAGCTGCTCCAAGATCATTCCTACCTTTACAGGCCCTCTCCAAGCCATAACCAAGCACTCACTTAAAAACGCAGTGAACTAAGGGGTCTTGGCTTGGAGGTCCTTTCACCCTGCAGCAGCTATGCGGAGAGACAGATGTTAGGTCCACATTAAGGACTCAAAGCTGATACTCAAAGCAGGCAAGCCAGAAGGCAGGATTCAGATCCAGGGCTGATGTAAGTCAAGCCTCCTGCCATTCAGCACAGCATGTTTTCTTCATGTATGCAACCAGCAGCCTGAAGGCCTCCTACTTGGGCAGGTCTTTGGCATGGAACTGCTCACTGGCTGAAAAGTCTCAATTCACACACTTTCCTATCAAAGTAGGGGCAGTGTGACATTTCTGTGGAATGCAGTAATTTTTACTAATTTAACAGAGTATGTGGTGGCTGTGTGGAAGGAAGTCCATGGGTAATCAGTGTCTCGGTGTATTCCTAATTAGCAGCGAAGTGTTACTCTCCTCAGAAAGCTTACCCTCCACCTTCTGATGTGTCAAGGCCTTGGTCTACATTCAAGGCCTTATAGAAGTTGACATCCATGAGGGCGTCATCAAACACAAACACCTAGACTACCCTCGTGCCTCGTGCCAAAACAAACCCACATGCCCTTAGAATGCCCCAGTTCATGAGGAAAGGTGGAGCTGAGTCTCTATGCATTAAAAAATAGGGAGCAGCCTAAGTGAGCTTCTACTTCACAAGCATCAAGAAGACTATGAGCCAGAATGTGGACAGTAGTGAGCATGGGCAAAGATACAGAGATATTAAAACCCTGGGGACTTGTTACAAGATGGTGAGTCAACTGAGGAAAGAGCTTAGTAGGTTCTCAAAGAGTTAAACAACATAACCACTGTGTGACCAGTGAACCCACTTCTAGGTACATATGAACAGCACTGGGAGTGGGGGCTCAGACATGCGTTCATGTTCATTATTCCTGATGCCCGTGTCAGTTGTCAGATAAATGTGTACACGGAGTACACACAGACACTGGAGGATTTATGTGGCCATCAGAAGGGATGTCATTTCAAGCCATGGCACAATAGGGATGAACCTTGAAAACGTAGTGCTTCGTGGAATAAGGACAAATATTACATGGCATGATTGCCCTTGGGGGTGGGACTAGGAGGAGCAAATTCACAGAGACACACGGAAGGCTTTTCGTCGTAGAGCATGGATAGGGACGGCTAGACTCAATGCCACTGAACTGCGTGTTCGACATGATCGAGACGATAGATATCACAATTTTTTAAAGTGAAAATAGTAGTAGAAACTGTGGATGCAGCACTAGTGATTTGGAAGTGAATGGGCCCTGGAAGCTAAAAGGAAAGAAAAAGCGGCAGAAAGGCCCGGCTGGATGGCTCAGTGGTCTAAAGCACCTGCTTAGGAAAGCTTGAGTGGCTTCAGGGACCGTGGTTCGATCCCCGGCACCACATGCTGTGCCAGCCCTGCCCTCAGGGTAGGCTGAGCCAGCCATAAAAATAAACAAATAAACAAACAAACAAAAGTTCTGAAACAAGAAAAAAAATAAAGAAAAAGCGGCAGGAAGTCAAGTCCCTATACATCCCTTCTGTCTCCACCACCAATCTAAATGACTCTTTCTCTGTACCTAGGTCCCTCCACACATTCTGTCCACCACCGGACATGACAGTGGTCTCGCACAGTGCTAGGGTTCTCTTCCAGCGTGTTGTTTCTCATTATAAAACCTCAACTAGATCCTCCGTGAAGTAGATGCCTACCCGTCCACATTCACCGTGAGCAGGCTCTTCCCGGCAGAGTTTAAGTTTGCTTTAACTTTTTTGTTTCTTGTCTTATTTTCTCAGCACTAGTCCTATTTTGGTGAATATTTTTCTTTTCCTTTCCTTTCTGTTGTTTCCTTTTTCTCTTCTTAGTTTTTTTACCTCTTTCTCCCTCTAGCCGATCATGTCTCTGAGGCCAGGGAGCATGGCTGTGTGGTCATCTAATGCAGCTTGACTCCGGATAGGAAGTCGATAGCTATTTGTCACCACTACGTTGGGGGTCCTTCCCTCTACATGTCAGTCAGTCTAGAGAGACAGAAGCAAATCGAGAAAATTGCACCAATCTTTTTAATATGCACTGTTGTCTCAGGACCAGGGATATAGCTCAGTGGCATATGTGCATGCCTGGCGAGTGCAAGGCCCCAAGTTCAATCCCCGGTATCAAAAAAAAAAAAAAAAGACAAAAATATATATATGAACTATTTCACTGTGTGGCTAGAACATCAATACCTTTCCTATCTACATATAGAATTGCATATAAATGAGGAACTGTACTATAATAATTTTCATCATTTTCTCCTTCATATAACTGGCAGAAGTTAATGATTTAGGCTACTCAGAAAAAAAAAGAAATAAGTACCTCTAAGTAGAAAACTCAGTTTAGATATTGATCCTCTATTTTGTTCAAACTGATATTTTATGGAGAATTAAGAAAAATATTTTTTAAAATTACTTTTAACAAGCATTCAAAAAGAGGATCATTCTAGCATATCAAAACTGCAATAAAATACCCATTAGGCTATTTCTAAAAACAGAAAGAATAGGAGGAGGAGAATATGGTAAAATTGTAGCTTTCATGTATTTCTCATGGGAAATAAAACAGCTCAGCCACTATGGAAAAGTTTCATAATGCCTCAATAAGTTCTACAGGGAGGCAGCATGTCACCCAGAAATTCCACTTGTGAGTACCCAAGCCACTTGGAAACCTATGTTGATCAAAAACTTCTACATAAAGGTTCAGAGCAGCATTATAATTTTTTATGTTTTTAATGTAGTTTAGTGCAGGGTCTATAGGATCTCACTATGTAGACCAGACTTGTAGTGATTCTCCTGTTTTCAGTCTCCCAAGTGCTGGGATTACAGGTGCATGGCAACGTACCCTGTCTCAATCGATTTCTCAGCATGCCCGGAGCGTGGGACTGACACAGCACATGGGGAATGAAACTTTGGTCCCTTCGCCTGCCTGAGCAGGCGTGTTAGTCCGCTGAGCTATCTGGCTGATCCATTGGGGCAACATTATTCACAAGCATCAAAAGGAAGAAGCAATACAAATGGTAATCACATGATGCATGGTTACACAAAATGTGCTGTACCCACACAACAGAATATTAGGCAACCTAAAAAAGATAAAAGTTGTGATAAGTGCTATAATGGATGAACCTTGAAAGGAGTGTGCTTGGTGAAAGAAGGCAGACACAGAAGGCCATCTGTTATATAATTTGATTTATATGAAATGCCGAGGATAGGCAAATCTGCAGAGATAGAAAGTGCCTCGCCGGGCGTGGTGGCACACACCTGTAATCCTAGCACTCAGGAGGCTGAGGCAGGAGGATTGGTGTGAGTTCGAGACCAGCCTGGGCTACAAAAGTGAGCTCAAGGCCAGCCTGAACTGCATAGCGAGACCCTGTTTCAAAAAAGACAAAAAATAATAATAATAATAAATAAAATAAAGAAAGTGCCTCAGTGATTGGCAGGAGCAAGGACCATAGAGGAGGGTGGGTTTGGAGGTGGTCCCACATGGCAGTCTCCTCCAGGGAAGAAGGGTGCTGTAAGCTGTCTCTTGTCCATCATTGTCTTGCTGTGGGGCACCCTGAGGTCTTTGTGCCTCACCTTAAAAGACAGGCTGTGTAATACCGCAGGGGGAGAATGCGCTTCCAAACTTCACGTAAGTTAAAGTTGTGCTTCATTTAAATACTATACTGGCTTGCTTTCTGTTTATAATAAAGAACTGAGAGAACCATGTCACTCATTGTTGCAAATAAAGAAATAAAAATTTAAAAAAGAAAGTAGCTGGGCTGGGGCGATAGCTTGGCGACATCAGCACCTGGCAAGAGTGAGGTCCTGAGTTCAGTCTCTGGTACCACGTGTTGTGCTGGCCACCAAATCCGGTGTTGCACACCTGTAATCCCAGCCCTGGGGAAGCTGGGACGAGAGAAGCATTACGAGTCTGAGCTGTGTAGCGAGACCCAGTGTCAAAAGACTATAAATAAATAAATAAATAAATAAATAAATAATTTTAAAAAGTCACTCATTAATTGCTACAAGGCCTCCTTTTGCAGTCATTAAAATGCCCCAGAGCTAAAGTGTGCTCATACTTACAACACTGGAAATGGACTTAGTGTTACTGAACCATATACTTTAAAATACTTCTAAATTGTCTACTAATTAAAAAAAAAAAAAAAACCCACACAATTCCTGTGAGACCCCTCCTGTCTCTCAGGAGCTATTGCCTTCCCCATCCCCCATTCCTACTCCTCACTTCTTTTCTCCAATAAATTTTCCTACTCTTAACCTCAAAACAATTACCTATTAACCTGTTACTCAATAATTAATACTAGAGGGGCCCGGCAGGATGGCTCAGTGGTCTAAAGTGCCTGCTTAGGAAAGCTTAGGCGGCTGCAGGGACCGCAGTTCGATCCCAGGCACCACATGCTGCGCCAGCCCTGCCCTCAGGGCAGGGTGAGCCAGCCATAAAAATAAATAAACAAACAAACAAAAGTTCTGAAACAAGAAATAGAATAAAATAAAACTAAATAATTATAAAAAAAAATCAGTAATTGATACTAGAAACCCGTTGTAAGCTGCACAAATTCAAAAGGTAGAAAATCTTTACATTTTCAGAGACCTTTCAAAAACTGGTAACCAACTAGAAAAATTGCCTGGCACGGCAAATTCAATATAGCAGTTAGCTTCCACTTAAGCATGGATTTTCTTTCCAGACAACTTCAATGGACAAATGTAATTGAAAGAAAATATGTGCTCCTCCTAGCATTAGGGTTAATGCTGTGCATGAAATTTGCAGTAATTTCACTTGCAGCTATTCAATAGGAAACGTGATATTGCTCCTGGAGCCAATATAGACAATCAGTTGGAGTAGAGATGCCAGGAAAAACATTGTACAGATTTATGCTGGCGCTCTTCCACTTTTCTCTTTTGGTTTTTGCCATTTGAACACCAGTTCTAACTACAAGAGCTTTCAAAACTATTCATTCATACGGCTTCTCAGGAAGGCCAAGCCGTGACAGAAGCAGTGCCGACTGTTGGAGTTGGTAGACTCTGGCTGAGCCCTCTCCCCTCTTTCTGCCTGGTAACCAAATTCCCTCACCACAGTAACCTCATGACCTGCATTTTAAAGTGAAAATTATACAATAGCATCTTCTTCCTACTTTGTAAGGTTGCTCTGAGGATTCAAAAGAGATGAGGGCCGTAGAAGCAAATTCTGAGCCTGGTTAATTATTGCAGTGGTGACCACGGTGAAGCCACCGCCGCTGCTGGTGGCGGCTGTGATGATGTCATGACGAGCAGGAAGGCAATGTCGCAGTTTCAGCCAGGTTAGAGGACAATCTGCTAAGGTCCTTCCACATGCCCTGCACTTGCTCTACATTGGGCTTTGCTCCTTGCATAAGCAAAAGATAATTTTCTAAGGGAAACCAAGATATAGTTTATTGACTGGATAATAAATAGTAGGTTATTTCGTTGTAAAACACAAAAGAAGAAATATTCCTTTATGTCCCTCTTCTATTCTAGTTAATACTACAAAGATATATATATATATATAGATAGATAGATAGATAGATAGATAGATAGATAGATAGAAGAGGATGCTTAAACACACATGCACTGCAGAACTGGGAAGTAGAATAGAAAAGGTGGAAGACACACTTGAAGAAATCTCTCAGATAAATAGGTTTATGTACTTGAGAAAATAGAAGAAAAAAGTCACAAAATGAAAAAAAAAAAAAAGGCTGAAAATCCAATATCAGAAAAATAAAAGGTCCAGAGACAGAAAACTTAGTAAGATTAATTGTCAAAGAAATAAGGAAATAATTCAAAAAGGAAATTTTCAGAACTGGCACGTTCCACCAGGTACACTGAGGTCCAACCCAGCTGGCCACCTTAGTTAAATTAATATCAAGTGATATTTCCATACAACAGGTACAGGAAGAAAATCCTTTAAGCTTCAAGAGCAGGATAAGTAACTCGATAGCGCATTGCCGAATCCCTTCTGCCTGGTTTTAGAAATAACACAAGTGTGTGCGTGTGCCTTAGTTATTCTTCTCTTGTTGGGACAAATACTCAATTCTCAAAATGAAGGAAGGAAAGGTTTATTTAGCTCATAGTTACTGGAAGTGTCATTCCATATTTGGTCGGCTCCAAGGCAGAGAGGCACAGTGCAGAGAGCAGCGGTTCATGGCAGCGGGACCATAACAAAATGATGATAGGGGCAACCCACCAACCAGGGCAGCAGAGAGCAACAGCAAGAGTCTGTCTCTCTGTCTCTTTATATTACATTCAGGCTCTCAGCCTCAGTCTGTCCACCTCAGGTCACACCGATAATCCCAGAGGAACTCAGACCCAGGATCCCATGAGTACTAAAACACATAATCTCAGTGGATCATGAGTCAAGTCTCAAACTCTGGAAGTCCCCACCCCATGATTGTATGAAGCTTTGAGGGACAATTAGACATAAACCATAACAGTGTGTGTGTCTCTGTGTGTGTATGTCTGTGCATGTGTGTCTGTGTGTGTGTGTCTGCGTGTCATCTGCACCTGCTTCACACCACACCTCCAAAGTGTGCAGCTGTGATGGCAGCTCTGAGCCCCACAAACCATGAAGCACCATCTTACCCTTCTCGGAAGCCCTCTTACTCTCATTCTGAGAAAAAGACATAGATCACCCAGGAAACACAGAGTAACATTTTCAGAGTAAATCTAAACTATTTCCCCTCCTCCACCTTTTCTTAAAAAGTTACTAAGTCTGTGTTCCACCAAATGAAAGTGTAGGACATGGGACAGGGTTCTATAAGATGAGAAAATAAAATAGGGGCTTCCTCAGGCCTCCCAGCTAACCCTGACCAGAAGGATCTAAAAACGAATTTTTACTAGAGAGCTCCCCAGGGAATGTAAGTCAAGGGCAGGGGGTAGAGAAAGAGAAAAACCAGATAAAGATGGGTGCCATGTAGCCTCGGGACTTGAAAAAGAGGTCAGAGAAAGAGCTGGCAGGCAGAAGACAGAGAAAGCCAGGCCACAGATGTAGGGAGGGCTAGCAGCAAGACGGTGTGCACTCACACCTATGCATTAACATATACACATGTGTGCACACATATGCACTCCAGTCACGATACCATTCCCTGCAGTGTCATTGTGGAGAAGTGCACCCACCTAAGGTAACCACCAATAAAGGCACCCCCTTGCCAACTAGCTGCCCAACCCAAAGATAAGGCCTTAAAAGGTGGCCCAGGAAGAAGTGGACAGACAGAAGTTGCACATAGACCACCAGAAGAAATGACATCACGACAGGTCCAATCCAGTTATGGCAAGTTTCAGTAGGAGGCAGTAGAGTCACTTACCCCTAGACCCATAAACACAGCTGAGAACAAAGGACCCACAAACCCTCCACCTTCCTGGATGCCCTACCTGATTCTTTCTTATCAGGCCAGCTGTCTATCTTCTCCTTTCTCCCTCCCTTTCTTCTTAACAAATAAAGTTTTGTAAAATGTTGGTGCTGTCATTTGTCGCTGGACTCAGTCATGACCTTGCTAGGATGTTTTGATGACAGAACAGCCATGCTCAGGCCCTGCAACAAAAGGAATTAAGACAAAGGAAGAAGTAATAGCGAACTGAGGAGGGAGGCGACAGAGTTCAGGAACCAGGCTCACTGGTGGGGGATGGCTAACGAGTCTGGCCAGATAAAGAGGATATTTAAAAAATTAGGAAAGTATTTGAGTTTAGATTATCATGAAGCACCTAGAAAATAATAACATTTTAAAAAGACTTAAACAACTTGGATAACTGTGATGTATCAACTTGAGTAAGAGCTGACGAGCAGAGGAGTGGAGCTCGGGTGTGTCTGCGGGTGACCATCCTGTAGGACACCGACTGAAGAGGGGAAAACGCACCTTCCATGTGGATGGCACCAGCCAACAGGCACATAGCTGGGATGAACTAAGAGGGGCAAAGGGAAAGAAGTCAGTCCTCCCGCCTCTGGAGGCCCCTAGGTGTTCGTAGTTGCCTCTGGACATCGGTCCCCAGTTCCTAAGGCTTCCACTACCTACTCTTAGGGCACCCCACAGACCCGTCAGCATCCTGGACTCTCCAGTGAGCTCTAGGCCTCTGCCATTTACCTAGCTGCTCCGACCTCCAAGGCACAGATGCCCAGTTTGTGCTCTGCCCGCTCTGGCCTGGTGGAGGACTATTGCAACGCTTCTGCTTCCCATCCTGTCAGCCTACCTGGCAAACTCTTCTGATAGTCAGAAGTTTGTTGCCCATTAAATCTGTTCCTCTATTGAAACTAATACACTGACTCTTAAGGAAAAAAAAGGAAAAGTAATCAAAACATTTATGTAGTTTAGCCATGAATAGCATTTACTTAGTCATAGTGATATAAACATTGAATGTTGATTTAACTGAATGTACAATAAACTCTTAAGACAGGGAAACAACAAATATGTGGGTGGAGTTTGTATAATTCAGGAAAGTGTTAGCAAAAACCAAACCTTCATCTTCCAAAGTGAAAAATCAATAGATAACACACAGAATTAGTAAACTTAGCATATCAGTGTTTGTTTGTTTGTTTGTTTAGTGTATTTAGTACAGGGTCTCACTACACAGATTGGACTCCTAGTGATCCTCCTGTTTTCAGCCTCTCAAGCACTGAGATTACAGGCATGTGCCACCATGCCCAGACTCATTTGCCCCCTCATTGTGCCTCAGAGATGGGGCCAGAACAGCACATGGGGGTGGAATCAAACCCTGGTCCCTGTGTCTGCCTAAGCAGTCACTTTAGTCCGCTGAGCTATCCAGCCAGCCCTTAGCTTGTTATAAAGCTCAGAAGAATAAGGTGAAAACATTGGCATCAGCTACCATTTATGAAGAGAAATGATGGGAAAAAGAAAAAAAATAGGCTATTGTTTTTGATGCTACTATAATTCACTTGACAATTTATAGCATGTCCAACTATAATTTCCATTTGTAAATCAAGAAAAGATTTTTAAAGCAAAACACATTTCTCATGCATGCTCATGAGATGTGAGAATGGAAAGTTACCTTACTACCATTTTGCCTAACTTTGTATTTTATTCGCAAAAGAACTGACAGAGTTCAAGCAAGACAACACCTAGCTGCCTCTGTCTATTTGTCAGACAGCCCTTACAGTTTTCCAAGCTCATCTAAAGGTTCATTGAAGTCCACGACATAGTTGCTAGGAGATGAGTGTGACGTCATGTAAGAGAATGAATATCTATTGTCTTCTCTCTCAGAGCCTCTCTTTCCTCCTCAAGCTAGTTCAACACCCCCCCTGCCATGGTTGAGGGGTGCTTCCTTCATCCCCACTCACTACCTAATGAATGGGGGCTGAGCAAGCAGAATGTTATGCACATACTCTTGCCTTAATCTGGCTTCCATGGGGGATATTTGTATAGTATTTTCCTCCTCATGTACCCATTTCCCCTTGGGTGATAGAAACCCAACAGTTTTGTGTGGGGTCCTCCACACTCTGCCCACTCAGTCTGTATGATCAAGGTGAGTCTTATCCCAGGCACTGGAAGTGGAACGTGTCAGCCAGGTCAGACTAACCAATCTATAGTAACTTCCTTTTAGCACTGATTACTCAGGAACTGGCTAGTGACTCTAGCTTGTCCAATCACAGTGACTCAGAAACTTCCCAGAGTCCCTTGCAAAAGCTTACTGTGCTTTTTGTCCAGGGTTAAGCCTGTACTAATAAGACCTGATTGTCCTGCACAAGGGTCTGATGCAAAAGCCACAGAACAGAGGAAGGCAAAACCAAGTGACCCAGAAAACTGTGAGTGATAAAGCCCTAATGACTGAGAGACAGGTGAGGTCCTTATGCCACTGTGTCTGCCAAGCTCCTCCAGACATATATGTGTCTCACCACTGTCTATAACAATATCCACTACTGAGGAGGCACTTTGTAAACATTTATTGAACATGCCATTTGCATCCAAGACATAGCATTATCTTCCAGTCTTTAGGTTTTTAAGTTACATGAGTTAATAAACTTTTGTGGCTGAGGACTTTATTTTTTTTATTTTATTTTATTTTTTTTTTGGTGGGACTGGGGTTCAAACTCACGACCTTGCACTTGCCCAGCAGGCACTTGTGCCTCGGAGCCATCTCCCCAGCTCCCTATGGCTGAGGACTTTAAAGCCCTATTTTTGTCATTGTTAGTTAAGGTCATGAGTGAATGAATGAATGAATGAATGAATCCACCCTCATCAAAGAGCCCAGTAAAATATAGCTACTCCTTTCTAGCAAAACCTAGGCTCCTCAAGCAGCACAATATCCCACTTGCCATTCATCAAATGAAATAAATTAATGTGTGGCTATTTTAGACTTAAAGTAGAAATCAGGGCTCTCTTCATGCACTGGTTATTTAGAACTAACACAACATTTTATCCAATTTTATATCCTTTGTCTCTGTACTTGCTGAATCAACTTTATCTGGAGATTATTTTTAAAAATTCCAGCAGACAAGATGAACAGAGTTGGTTTTCTTGTGATGGGACTACCAGCAAGATTAGATGGCCAGCTCAATACAGACAAGAGTGGAAGGGGATTTTAGAGCTGGGGTGGCAGGATCACAGCCCTCTGTGTGCAACTGGCCTTTCTCTAAGGGAAGGCAAGCTTTCTCCTGTCTTCCTGACCAGAGGAGTTCTGTAGTTTGGAACACGGAACCCCAGGAAACTGAGTTAGGCTTCCTCCAAAGAACCAGGGTGTCCACAGGGTTCCAACTTCCTTGGTGATTTCAAAAGCATGGCTTGCTCCTGGGTCTTTGAGCAAAACACTCTTGGGTTGTAAAACTGGCCTCAGTCTTTGCGCTTCCAAGTTTTACTTTATGAGTTCATGTTTATGGTGTGTGATGGCGGTGTTCCTCATGGGGAGCCAGTGCATGCACGCATCATGTGTCAGGTCTCTTTTCATCCCTTTCCTCCCCCACCCCCGCCATCTCTCTCTTCATCGCTTGGCCAGTCTTCCTGTTGGCAAGCAGGGTTATCTCCCTGCTTCCCACTACCTATCTTTTGTTTTGCTCTTTATTTGTATTTTGAGTTCTTCATAGAAGAGAAACCAAATTCAAGCTGTGTGCATGACTTACGAATTTCACCTAAGCTGATGGTCTCGAGGTGCGTCCGTTTTCCTGCAAACGAACCAAGTTTATCACTCCTTCTAGCAGCGTAGGTCTCCACTGCGCAGAATCATCACATTTCCGTGATCTCCTCATCTGCTGACAGGCACACACGCTGCTTCCCAGGTTTAGCTGTTAGGAGCTACGCCTCTGCAAGTGTGGTACTCGTACATTACTGCAATAGGATGCCTCAACTCAAGTGGGATTTCTGTTTTCAATTTTTTTTGTTTTTTTCAGGAATCTCTATACTGATTTCCTATGTTAAAGAGGCCAAAGGAGAATTCGAGATTAGAAGATTTTGAAAGTAAATACTCCAGGACAAGGTCCTAGAGTGGAGCAAAAGCCTCTGTAAAGCTCAGTGAGGCAAAAAGATTTATGGAAACTAGCAGCTAAGTGACTTTCTATAATTCATGAAACATCTGTCAAAGTGTCCTATTTTCACTGCAGCTCCGCACAAGAGAAAAACAGTAATTTTGTTTATTCGAGAAAAGTCATGAAGAGTTAGCCTCAAGTTCAGCAAAGTAACTTAGCCTCCCCAAAGGACAACTAATCCCTTATTTTATATAAGCTTATGCAGGAAATAGCCAAGTTCAAAACTTGCTGCACCATGTTATGTACAATGCAATTATTACTAACTACTGTGCTTGGGATGCTGCTGCCATCTTCACATATGGAAATTCTCCACGAAATGGTGTGAAAAGGTGGGTCTCGGAGCAGTGACTAGAGGCTGGGATAGGTGCCCTTGGAAGGCTGACCCCAGAGCCAGCGAGCCTCGCCCACCACGTGGACACACCGCAAGAGGCTCCTTTAGCTACAATACAGGAAGGGGGGTCCTTGCCAGACCCCAGTGTGCCCGTACGTTCCTCTTGGACTCCAGCCTCCAGAGATGTGAGAGGTAAGTTTGCATTGTTCCTAAGTCAACCGGTTGGCTGGATCTCTCTGTAGCAATCTAAAAGGCTGGCGACACCAACATGGAGAAATGATTGGGCAGAAATCATATGAAGCTCTTTAGCTGCGGCCATTTAGAAAATCGCAGAGAAGGGGGCTCCGGAAATGTAAAAGCCATGTCAAACAGGAAACGGAAACGCTTCCTCCCGGAAGTCGCAAGGAAGATACCCAGACAAAGCGCTCCTGGGCAGGAGCAAAAAAGAGTTGGTGCGCCCCTCTGGATTTGAGATAAGAGTGGAAAAATGAAGATAATGTAGAAAGGAAACCAGGAAAATCATGATTAAATTGTTGTACTTGTGAGAAAAATGCTGTCTTTGGACAAAATCTGTCTACCCAAGGTAAAATTGTTTTCCTTTGAGGCAACAGCAACAAAAAAGTAAACATCTTAAACATATAATAAGCCAGTAAATTATATTCCTGTTTTGCACCTGTACATTGAGCCAGTGGTTTTCTCCCATAGCATACGTGTACAAATCTCACAGATGCTTCTCAAGGAAATGGCACTATCAAGCTCTAAACTGCAAACACATGTAAATGGTTTCACTCTAACCTAGCACAGTAAGGCTAGGTTAGAGAGGCACGAGGACGACCCATCCTGGGCATGGAGAACACTCCGAGGACACACAAATGCTCCAGTATCAGACCATAATGGACCTCTCTTGAGGACCCACACTGCCTTCTGAGCATCTACTCTTTTTCTTTCTGATAAATCATCCTCTTCCTCTCCTTGAGGAGTCCTGGAATTCTTCTCTTGTGATGTAAGTCAGTGGCTCTACAAGCTACCCCGAGGTGGATGAGTTGAAGTTTCCATTTCCTCCCTAAGGGACCTTCTTGGGCCCTGTCCGGTGACAGACTCACCTAGCATTGCCACACTAGATTTTCCCAGGCTACATAGGTTCCTTAAGATACCCTGCAGTTATTATTTAGTCAAATTGAGACAAATTCTGAAAACTGTGCAAGGGTCTGAGTTCAATCCCCAGTTCTGGAAAAAAAAATGTAAAAATTGTGGTCTCCCCGCTTTCTTAGTTATTTTCAGAATGTACCTAGCACATGGGAGGCTAAGGCAAGAGGATTATTGCAAGTTAGAGACCTGAGTTACAAAGTGAGCTCAAGGCCTGAACTACATGGCAAGGACCCTGTCTGAAAAAGACCAACGAAGAAGAGGAATAGGAAGAGGAAAAAGTGGGAGAAGAATAAGGAGGAGGAGGAGGAGGAGGGGAAGAAGAAGAAGAAGAAGAAGAAGAAGAAGAAGAAGAAGAAGAAGAAGAAGAAGAGGAGGAGGAGGAGGAGGAGGAGGAAGAAGAAGAAAAAGAAGAAGAAGAGGAGGAGGAGGAGGGGAGGAGGAGGAGGAAGAGGAAGAGGGGAAGGAGGATGAAGAAGAGGAGAAACAAGAAGGGGAACAAGAAGAAGGGGATAAGGAAGAGGAAGAGGAGGGAGAAGAAAAGGAAAAGGAAGAAGAGAAAAAGAAGAGGAGGAGAAGGAGGGGCAGAAGGAAAAGAAGAGGGGGAGGAAGAGGGGAGGAGGAAGACACCAGTATAGCAATTGCAGACACACCACGTAGCAGGGCCTGGTTGAATTTGTTTGACCCCACATTAGGCTAGCCATGGAATAGGTGTCGCTCCTGGCAAGACTGAATTAACTTCTCCAAACCAGTGCTTGCAACACAGGCCCAGCTCAGCCTCTCCTTGCTGTGTCCCGTTACCAGCTGCATACTCAGCGAGGGCCTGGCTCCTGCTCTCCCTGCTCACAGGCCAGAACCTCCCGCCCAGGAGGGTCCTGGGAGGCTCCCCAAAGTGGAGACGAGGAACCTCAACACCCCTCCTCACAGAGAAAGTTGTGACTTTATTGATTTCTGTCACAGAGAAAGAATTTTTCAGACAAGTTAGCGAGAAGCATGTAGAAATTTGGTAGGCAGAATTATAGAAATTCATACTCAGAACAGAGCCTGACCTTTGAGAGAGAGGCTGTATGGTCAGAGCTTTCGGGTTTTTAGGTAGCCTCAGAGGTGTCCTCAAGACGAGTGATCCAGGATGCATATTTCTGCCAGATCTCTACCTCTCTGAGGGCTCTGTTTGAACCCACTTTCTATGGAAAGAAGCACAATTCAGAGCCACAAAGCTCAAGCCCACACTTACTGGATTTTAAGTCCTGTAGGATTCGTTTCTGGAGTTGGTTTCCTGGAAAGGAAAGGGGCCTGAGTAACTTTTATATTCTAAAGCAATGCCTTTTCTGCAAGTTTTTAAGCACAATTTTAAAAAGGTTTTTCCTTATCTCCTTTTTAACCTGGCTGTATTTCTCATGCTGCCTCCCTCGAGCCTAGCACTCACGTAAATGTGCCCCGGCTGCCGCATTCCCTCTAGGGCAGCGGCCTCCCCCAACCCCAGGGGCTGTCCATTCCCACAGTCACCTCGTAGCCTGTTTGTCTCGCAGAGCCACATTCAACCGAGGTCCTAGAAGTAAACGCTGAACCTCCATGGATGCAGTGGATGAAGCCATTGCTCCAGGATGAGCTCACCTTAGATCTCTGCCACTCAGAGCCCCATGAAATCAAAGCGAACAAAACAGTCAAGTGAAACACTTCCGTGCATACATTTATTTTGTTCTGAATGGCTCTGCTTGCCCATTTTCATATGCTTTGGTATGTTTTTCCTCAATTGTCAACTCAGTAACCACTAAGCCACTAATTTTACTCATTGGCTTTTTCACCAGTTTGCTATGGAAATATCGATCTGGGCTGTTGGTGTTACAGATCAAATAGTTTGCAGATGCTATCGCCGACACTCCAAGGGGTTCCTTTGTTTACACTTTAGGGAGAAAAGGTGTTCTTTCTGTCCATAATTGCTGCTTTTAGTTATATTGAGCTTTCCTTAAAGAAAGTGAAGCTATCTTAATGTTTTATGAAGAAGAAATGCAGGAAGAAAAGAAAGGTCCTGTGCTCTTGGGACTCACCCTGACTACTTTGTCCATCTGCACGGAGTCTGTCTTTACTCAATAAGTCTTCTTTGACCTCACCAAGATCCTTGACTCTCATACTTAGCCCAGGCTCGCAGCCTGCCCTCAGCCTTCTCTTCCCTTTACCAGATTCATTTGTCTTCTGTGGTAACTCATTTACCTCCTTGCTCTTCTTTACTTTAATCCTACCCTATCAGTCTCAAAATGGCAAGATTATCCTGAGTCACCCAAGAGAGTCCTCTGTAATCAGAAAAATAAAATGTCACAGTGGGAAAAGAGGTTGGTGTTTTGTACTTAAAGATGAAGGCAGGGACCACCAGCCAAACAGTGCAGGTCTCCTGTACAACTTGGAAAATCAAGGACTCAGGTTTTTTGCCTGAATCTTCCAGAAAGAATGAAGCATTGCCAACATGCTGGTTTGAGCCTGGTAAAAGTCACATTAGACTTCTGTCTTGCAGAACTAGGAGGGGGGCCAGCAAGATAGCTTGGCAGTCTAAAGCATCTGCTTAGGCAAGCTTAGGCAACCACAGGGACCACAGTTCAATCCCTGGCACCATATGCTGCACCAGCCCCACCCCCAGGATAGGCTAAGCCAGCCATAATAATAATAATAATAATAATAATAATAATAATAATAATAATAATAATAATAAAAAGAACTGTGGGATATTTAATTTGTGCTTGGGTTAGCCATAAAGATGTTGGTAATTGTTAGAACTATAAAGAGACAAGAGTAGTTACATATTCAGATAAGTCTTCTAACTGCGGTACCTGAACACCAAAGATAACTATTAGCAGTTCCTTCCCATATATAACCTGCTCTTCATTGCATGAGTAGAATATGCTTTTGTTCCTTTGATCCTGAGGATAAGGTAGGGCTGACATTGGGCCAATTCCGAACCTGGCCTGTGAACAGCTTCTGTGTCCTTACAGGCAGCCTTCATGTAAGAAGTCTGGCTGCTGGGGCCACCGTGCTGCGGTGGAGCCCACGCTGTTGCAGGCATCCCAGGGAAGGCAGCAGACACACGTGTGCAGAGGTCATCTGATGCTGATGGAGAAGAAGTGCCTTGGGGAGCCCAGCCCAGGCTCGAGTCACAAATAATAGCGACTTTTCTTAAGTCGCTACATTTGGGGCTGCCATCAAGCAATAGAAAACTAAAACATAAATACCTTCTACTCTCAAATTCCTTTGCCTCTCTGCACATGGCCTTGCCAATAGGTCTTACAGGTTATCTCTGTCACTGTATTTAACTTCTCTTTTGATTTTTTTATTTTGAGATTTTAGTTGAGAGTCACATTCCAGACGTATTTCCTATTCCAACTTAAGGAGCAGAAGAAAGATGCCATTTGTACCTCTAATCACCTTAATGTCCTGAGATGCCAGGGGATGATTAGGAGGTTTTGTTTTTAGTCCTGAAATCTAACTCATCTTGCTTGCTTCTAACTTGCTAGAACAAGTCGTGCTAAGAATTTTTTTTTAAAGAATCTCCCTACTTCTTGACAATTTAATTACAGTGCTGCTGCTTGATGACTTTGTATCTGAAACCAAGACCTTGAAATAAACACAGTCATTCCAGTGCTTGCTACAGCAGACAGAAGGTGCTTTCCCTGATGAGTTCGTTGGCCACAGGGCACACCGTAGAGACGGGGTGGAATTAGCTATACCTGCCAATGACCCAAGATCCATTACAGAGCTTGGCAGTTACTAAACATCTAATTCTTTTGAAATATATTGTGTGTGATATATTTACTATGCTTGCGGTACATCCAGCTATTTTATTTTGGAAATGTAACGGTGTTGCAATATTAGGGTAACTTAGTGTAATTTTTTGGAAATATATCACAAGAGAAAAGTTTTGCCAGATACACAAAGCATCAAGTCCTTTTATTTTTTTATAATTTTTTAACAATTTTTTATTTTATTTATTTCTTTTCTTGTTTCAGAACTTTTGTTTGTTTATTTATTCATTTTCATGGCCGGCTCAGCCTGCCCTGAGGACAGGGCTGGCGCAGCATGTGGTGCCGGGGATCGAACCTCGGTCCCTGCAGTCGCCCAAGCTTTCCTAAGCAGGCACTTTAGACCACTGAGCCATCCCGCTGGGCCCCAGTCCTTTTATTTTTAACAGTGCCAGGATCCTGCCACAGAGCCTGCTCCTCAACCACATCCATCTCCATGCCTCAGAAGTGTGAGAAAGGCCCAGTCTCACATGACTCTACACAGCCTCGCCCTCATATTTGGGATGGTTCCTAGTTATAAGACTCTCTTTTAGTGTTCTTGATGGCAATATTCATAATAAACTATCAACGAGTGCTGTTTAAAAGGGTTTCAGTGATAGATGTGGAACAAGGAGCATTCAGTATCATTGTTTGATAATCATTCAGTCTTCTATTCACTCTTTCAAAAAATATTTATTAGCTTTTTTACAATGTTCCAGATGCTGTCTTCTCAGTACAAGCATACATACAGTGGCACCACCAGTGGTGCCAGCGCTCTGAGAGGGGTGACCATGTTCCTGGTTGTCTTAGTTACTTTTCTATCATTACTGGGACAAATACCTGACACTCAAAATGAAGGAAGGAAAGATTTATTTAGCTCACAGTCCATGGAGGTTTCAGTCCATATTCGGCTGGCCCAATGCTGAGGGGAACAGGGCAGAGAGCATCCAGTTCATGGCGGTGGAACAGCAACAAAATGGTGGCAGAGGTAGCCAGCCAAACAGGGCAGCAAAGAGCAACAGCAACAGCTTTGTCTGTCTCTCTGTTGCTCTTTATGTTACATTCAGGCTCTCTGCCTTAGGATATCCACCCTAGACCACACCCATAGTCTCAGCCTTACTCAGACTGATAATCCCAGCAGTACTAAAACACAATCCCAGGGATCATGAATCAAGTCTCAATCTATAGAAGCCATGCCCCATGATTGCATGAGGTTTTGGCGGGACAACTAGGCATACACCATAACACAGGTGCTCCTCAGTTATACTTTCCAGAACCCAAGATGGACTGGACCCGGAAGGCCTTTGCACTGCACTGAATCGCAGTTCATGCTTCAGTTTTTGCTTTGAAACTGGGTCTCTCAGAATCGTCCAGGTGGGTTTGAACTTCAGCCTCCCAGGCATGTGCTACCACATCCAACTAAAATGAACTTATACGTTAAACAGGCAATTTCACTTCAAGAAATCTAACAGTCTCCCACAATTAAGAAACAACATCCAATGCATGGTTTTTCCCTGTACAGTTGTCATCATAGAGGCTCAGGAATGATCTTAATGAACCAGGCTGGTGGCTCGAGGAAGTTCAAGTGTACCTTGGCCAATTTAGCAGCTTAGTAAAATGCAATAAGAGAGAGAGGGGGAGGAGGGAGGGAGGAAGGAAGGAAGGAAGGAAAGAAGAAAGGAAGGAGCTTAATACAAAAGCTACATTGAATTCAACTCTCAGTACCACCAAATTAAGGGAAGGAAAAGAACTAAAGTTAGAGACTTAATCTTCCCCCAAATAATGAACTGATTCAATAAATTGAATTGATAACCATAAAATAAGATATTATGACATATTGAGGAAATTTTTCTTTGTATTCTCACACGAAATGATTGGAAAGAGAACTGATTGGTCGAAAAACCAAGTATGAAATGAATGAGAAGTGTATTGTCATTTGTGTGTCTTTTGAAAGAAAACCCTAGTTTCAATATGCAGAAAATATTTCTGTAAAGACACACAAGAGTGCTATCACTTAGGTAACTTCCAAAGAGGAAAATTCAGTGGCTGGAGGCAGAGACAGAAGGGAGATTCCCTCTCTGGGTGCTGTTTCATACCTTTTAAAAAGTTGGATCATCTACTTGAAAATAATTGAACAACTGAATCACAACATCTGAAATAAAATAAGTGCTCAAAAATGCTTAGCTTTCAATTCTCCATTCCCTTAAATTATTTCAGAGCTAAATATAGACTTTGAACCGTTTGCCTAATCATTCTATCTATTCAATTTTCTAGTTAAAAGCAATGGTAAGTGTGCCAGTTCTTGTAAAGTCCATATTTCCCTGAATATGCCAACTGAAATGAAATGAAGTACTGTATGTTTCAGTAGATTCTGTTCTAAAAAGTTGGTCCACTTCAAACTCAAAGTGAAGTAAAGGGCATTTGAGACAAGAGGCCAAGCTCAGACACAGTTGCACCTGGCGAAATATCTTCCTGCACAGCACAGGAACCATCAGGATTAGACTTCAACTTCCTCTTCCTAGCTGAGCTTGACAGTCATTCTGAGGAGCAGGAGGAAATCCCCTGACCATTGCTCCAGGAAAGGCAAGGGGCCAACAAAGCCACCATGTGGACAGTCTGCACAGTGGAGAAACTGGCCGAAGGAATTGCTCACTGTGACTGAGGCTGCCTGACTCCACCTGCCGTTTCCAACCTCTTTCTTTGCTGGACCATGTGGAAATTTGTTAGCAGTCTTCAGATCTGGGATGAAATTTGAGCAGTTTAATATTTTCTATTTCACTTTTCAGATTATCTGCCTCCATGGTATAATCTTATTTTTATGTGAGATCTTTTAAATAAATTGAGATATCTTTTTCTTCTTCTTCTGTCTCTACTTATCACATCTATGCTCATCATGTTTGGTAAATTTTTAGTCATGGAAGCATGCATACAGATGTAAAGATATCCATGACTTGGCCAATGAATGTAAATAACAACTCAAATCTAAAATATCCCCCAAAATGGTCATGTGTCTGGATGTGGATGTGACCCAGAAAGATTTATTCTTGTCCCTAGCCTTCTCCCTTCTCACTCTCTACCTCTCTCTCCCTCCCCTTTTCTCCCTCCCTCGCTCCCCTTTTATCCTTCCCTCCCTCCGTCTCCCTCCCCTATCCCTTTCTCTCTCTCTCTCTCTCTCTCTCTCTCTCTCTCTCTCTCTCTCTCTCTCTCTCTCTCTCTCTTTGCTACCCTCTCTCATACCCTTCTGCCATGGCACTGTGACTTGTGACTTGGAGCTACCTAAACATAGATTCAATCCTCTAAAAGCAGTGAGACAAATTAAACTGTTCTTTTAAATTGAACATGTTGAGTACTTCTTTCCAGTGATGGGGGAAGAGAGGGGAAGCTGATAAATACAGAGAAGCAGTGTTATTCTTGTGACTACCTGACTGTGTGGTTTAGCAGGCGCTGACACTGGCTTTCAGGAGAAGCTTGCAAGGCTTTGGAGATGCACACTACAGGAGCCCCAGAATGCTGAGAACACAGCCTAAGGGCCAGTCCCGCTCAGAGTTCAGAGGACCAGGATGTAGACAAGCGTGCACACAGGAGAGGCCAGAATCAGGAGGTTTCAGGTGGGAACAGGGACTCCACCGGCCATGAATCTCTAGTTATGGTGTGGTAAGTCACAATAACTAGGGATTCACAGATATGACAAGAGTCATGAAGTCTTCATGAGCTGTCCGGGATGCCATACCAGAGTACCCCAGACTGAACGACTTAAGCCATAGGAACTTTTGTCTCCTGTTTGTGGAAGCTGGGAAACTTGAAATCAAAGCGTCATCAGATTTGGTTCCTTTGGGAGGTTAGGAAGGAGAGTCTGTCACGTGCCTTCCCTGAGCTTCTGGTGGCCTCAGACAAGCCTTAGCTTATAGATGGCATTTTTTCTGGTTCCTCACATCACCTCCTTCAATGTGAGCTTGTCTTTGAATCTAAATACCCCTCTTAGTAAAAATACCAAGTCTAATAACCTCATCTTCACTTGATTATCCTTTAAAGTCCTTATTTCCAAATAATGTCTCATTCTGAAATACTGAGACTAACATACCTAGTGTAGAGGTGAACACAGTCTAACTGATGGCAAAGGAATTATTTGAATGACTGAAGTTTGAGTAATATTAGCTTAATGGAAGGTCTCTATAATGGTTTTGGTTCATTCAAATACAGTTATACCATACCTTTCAGCTGTGCTATTTTGAGCAAATCATTTCACATGTTGAATGTTCCCATTTATAAAATTAAAAGGTTGAAGATCAATGATTCAAACTACTTTGATTCTATAAGCTATTAAATTTTCAAAAAACAAAACGATATATGACAGAAGGCTTGAAACTTAAGTTTTGCCAAATGTGGGAGGTGTCAGCTCATCTGCTATTAATATTGCTCTCTCCTTCTCCTAGGAACACAGCTGACCTGCATTTTCTGGTTTCATTCATTGCCAGGTTAGCCACTTGGTGAGTTCCAGCCATAAAATAGGAATAGAAGTAACTGCAGCCACTTTCAGACCTATCCAGCAAGAACCTCCCTCCTGCAACTTTCTCCTCCTCCAACATGTATGAAACCATGTGCAAGACTGCAGGGGCTTGAGTGAGAGTGGAGCCTCAGTATAAAGGCCAGCCTGGGCCCTTGGGTGGACAAGAAGGACACTGTCTCTATCCAGCTTTTGTTTAAAGAAGACACAAATGTATTAGGTTAATCCATTGCTAAGATATCAGACATCATTGCTTAGCATAATTTAGACTCCAAATATGGATGCTAAAAATACCACCTACTGGCCAGCAAGATAGCTCAGTGGTCTAAAGTGCCTGCTTAGGCAAGCTTAGACAAGAACACAGGGATAGTAGCTCAATCCCCAACAGCACGTGCTGCACCAACCCTGCCCCTGGGATGAGCTGAGCTGGCCACAAAAAAAAAAAAAAAAAACCATCACAGAAGACTGATAATTTAAAAGTCCAAATCTAAGAAGCACACAATCTTAGAATCAAGAGCAGTTGTTCTGTGTGAAAAAGTAATTTTTTTAATACCTTGACCATCACCTGGTTTTTATCATTGCATCATGAATGGGTTAACTTTCTGATCGATGCTGATTGGTCAATGAACCAGCACTGAATCTCTAGTAAGACAGATGACTTCCTATTCAATCAGAGGTCAGGAAGAGTCTGAATTCACCTGCCCAGATACGATATCTGGCTGTAACTTCTCTTATCTTGTGTCCGTGCACATTGGTTCATTTCCAATAAGCTCAAACCTCATGGTGGGCTTCATTTCTCCAGGTTAATATGTTTATAGCACCAAATCCAATAAGAGAAGGAAAGAAACCTTTTCAAGTGGCTCCAGAAAAACGTTCATGATCAGTTCTGATCACATCACCTGGGATCGGGTGCCTGTCTGCAATAAACACTATATCTAGAAAACAATGTGGCAGAGCCAGTCTCGGTTACAACTCAGCTGGTTCCTCAAGAAAATGTGTGTTCTGTTACCCAAAGAAAGGAGATGGACCTCCACGAGGCCATATGGAATGAAAGGTCATAGTTGCCCATGTTAATAATCTGTGTCGGGCATCGAAATGTTGCAGAAGGCCAAACTAGGACTCCGCTCACTTTTCAGTTGGATTTATTTTTTTATTTTATGGAAAAAAGGTAAAGCAAAATTTCACAACAAAATAGTAGGGGAATAATAATAGATAATAAATTACATGCTATTATATTATCTGTAAAGTAGTTCTTGAGGGTACGAGATACAGGCATAAAAATTTATCCAGTTGACACTAGCACATATCTTCCTTTTTTAAGGAGCTAAGAGACATTGGTAGTGTAACTGGCTTACATTTTTATCCCTTTCCTTACAGTCCTTTCCCCTTTCCCTCATCCTACTTTCTTTTTCCTTCTGAACAATTTCTTTCCCTTTCAAAATACATATTGTAAAAAAAAAAAAAAAAAAGGAAAAGAATATATTTCTCTTTGGACTAAGAGGAAGCAGATACATACACAGTCAAATGTTCTGCAATTGCAGTGGGCCACCAGTGAAGCTTGTGATGTTGGAGGCTATTGAATCTAAGCCTCCTAAAGCTCATCTCACCAATCTAGCTCTGCGTTTCATGCATTGTAATTAAGCATTTTTTTTTTCTTGCTGTGTGGTCAAGAGCAAGTCGAAGCAAGACCTGTATAACAAAACATTCATTTTTTTTTTTTTTTGTATCTTCCAGGGTCAAATCCCCTCAGGATTAGGTTTGGGACCATAGACAGTACTTTGTAGAACTGTTGTTAGTGTCAGCCTTCGGGACGAGTCACGGCCATTTCTTGGCCATTTTGCTTCCTGTGAAAGCCTGAGAGAATGTTTTTCTCTGGGTGGCTCTCCTTAGATGCACTACAGTTCATTCATCCCTTTCCTCTGAGGTCCCATAATCTCCTTGACCAGGAAATTTGGGACACCTCTGAGTTATAGGATATTACAGCACAGGTTCTCAAAATACATATTGTACATTTTATTTTTTAAAAAAATTTTAACCTTTATTTATTTATATTGTGGTCAGCTCAGCCTGCCCTGGGGGTGGGGCTGGCACAGCATGTGGTGCTGTGGATCGAACCTTGGTCCCTGTGGTTGCCAAAGCTTGACCTAAGCAGGCGCTTTAAACTGCTGAGCCATCTTTCCGGCCCTTTATTTATTTTTTAAACATCACATTGCTATTTATTTATTCATTCATTTATTCATTTATTTATGGTATGGCCAGCTCAGCCAGCCCTGGGGGTGGGGTTGACACAACACATGGTGCTGGGTAAACCGCAGTCCCTATGGTTGCCTAAGCCTGCCTAAGTAGGCACTACGCTATCTTGCCGGCCCCTGTATTATACATTTTAGAACATATTTATGTTTTCAAGCTTCTCACACCAGGGAGACAATACTATGTTTACACATCTTGGATTTATTTCTGTTATAGAGTGCTGTATCACTAGCACCAAGCAATCGCTAGGAAAGGTTTGTTTTCCGGAATTGTCTTCTGTGTGTAGGTAATTCTTGGTTTGTGTCTGTCCCCAAATCCTGCTTTTCTAATTAATTAAGAGGGAGATAGTGGTTTCTGTTTGGCTCAGTCCTCTGTCTTTTGGTGCTGTGGTGTGGTGAGGTTATTTCTCTAAAACTATACACTACTGTCACACAAGTGAAAACAATGGATTAAAACAAAGAAGATATGATTATTACTATCATATCACTATTATTATCTTATCACTAACCATAGCATCAAGCACAGTGTTGAAACTGTAGAAGCAAAATCTACAGTTATATAATGGAATCAATCATAAGTTGGGAGCTTGTGAGCAAAGTGTTTCCCCTTGGTAGAGTTTCACCCTGTGGTGGGGAAATTTAAGAAGGACAGTGAATAGAACAGAGATAACTGAAAAGAAATGAAGTAGAAGCCAGGCTGGAGGATAAAAGGATGATCACACAAGCTTTGGGAAACTAGAGAAAAGGACAGAAGAGAAAGAATGAAGGAGTAAATGAGGGATTATTGAAGTTGACCAAAAACTTAAGATTCATTCATTAGACAATATGATTAAGTCTAGAAAATGAAACTGAGTGAAAGAGTAAAAGGACTAATATATTAAAATTTAAGAAAATTACAAAACTTTAAATAATGAACAAGAAACAAACCAGCAAGAAAAGAAGAAAAATTTAAAAAATAAACAAGATAAAATTCATTTGGTGTCCACCAAGAATCCAAAACCACTGGATAACAGTGCCCAGCATGAAGTAGCCTGTGCTGGATTTGAGGCTGACGTTGGCCCCAGGTGTGGAGGCCTGAGGCCAGAGTCTTCAGTACTTTCTGTGCATCCCTGAGCAGCCTCCCACCACTTAGCTTGTTTCTCTTGGCAGCATCGTTCTCCCAGTTGCTTTGCTCTTTTCAGAGACAGTAGCCGTCCCCAGTCCTTGCACCTTTGGCTCTTCCCAGTCTATACTTAGCCTTCTGTGTTCCTCTTCCGCTTGCCAGTCCCTGTCCTCTCAGGTCACTTGTTGCAGGATGAGGTGGGATGCTTTGATGTGGTATGGCCCTCCGCTCTTGCTGTGGCAGCCCAAGGCTGCTCAGTCCCAATTCCTGCACCTCTCCCAAGGTGGGGTTCTATTTCCCATCCATTGCTTTACAAATTCCACTGTCACTGTTACCACTGCTGTAGTCAATAACTTCTTCAGATGAGGTAAGGGATCCACCTCTCTAACTACAGATGAAGGTGTTATTGTTCCTTTTACTGTAGTCTTTAATCTTGATCTAGGAAGTTCCAGTTAGTGCTCTGGTGTGCAGAAGGACTGGGAAGAAGAGTAAAAGAAAACGGGGGGGGGGGGGGGGACAAAGAAAAAAGAACTAAAAAATGAACGTAAAAATTAGTGAAAAAGAAGGCCTACAAGGATAGTGAGTATTTTGGCCCTAGCCCTTCAAGGTCAGTGAAGACTCAGGACATAAGAGAACCTGTACTGTAACATTCTATAACTTAGTGTGTCCAAAATTTTCTGTTCAAGGAGATTGATTAAGGGGCCACAGAGAAAAGGGATCGATGATGTATAGTGTGCCCAAGGAGAGTCACCTAGAGAGAAAATATTATCTCAGGCTTTCACAGAGAGCAAACTGGTCAAGCAATGGCTGTGACTCATCCAGATGGCTGACACTGGCAAAAGTTCTACAAAATGCTGTACAAGGTTTCAAGATAAATCCTGAGAGGATTTGACTGACCTTGTCAGATATGAAAGTTACATGTTTTGTTATATAGGTCTTGCTTTAATTCAGTCTTAACCACTTAGCAGAAAGGTTTAACCATGAAAAAAAAAAAAAAAAAGTCAAAAGGATAGCCAATTAGCTAATATTGATCCAGGACAATATAGATGACATCTTTAATCTTGTCAATAATTTATAGTCCTAATCTTGTATTTGGTCTTAGCAGTCATGTTATGGCAAATGTCAATGAGGAAAAGTACCCAGGAGACAGACTGAAGATATAGGAAGAGGGAACCACCCACTCGGGGACCCCCTCCTGTCCCTCTCTGGGATAGGAGCTCTCTTTCCCTCAATAAATATGTTCTGTTCATTAAAAAAAAAAAAAGATATAGGAACAAAGAAGTCTTTATTGTGAGCCAGTGACAGATGTCCCAACTTTAAGTCAGAAGTGACAATTGTCAGTGCCTTCTTGAACTTTATCTCCAGGTTATGTACTTTTCAGGTCTCTAGAGTACCTTATTGCTTCATTTTTAGGAATTAGACTAGACCGTCACACAATAGCCACAAAGTTTACATTTCCCAGACACTATTGACTATCTGCCTGTCATGGGATGTTGTGATTTAACATTTACCTTACTTCCCAATTTGTTCTAACTATTTGTTATTATGCTTATGAGCTACATGGGAGGGAGTGAAGGAGGGAGTTTATCTACAGTTTAAATCAACTTAAGTGACCTTTAAAATCGATTTGCAAAAAAAAAAAAAAATGGAGTCTCTTACCCCTTCAGTCTTATTATTAATAGGTGGGAGAGGAGGGCCCACTCCCAGTGAGGTAATAGTTTATTTATCTGGGAAATCTTAAACGGGTAGTACCAATAATCTCACACTTCCTTAGGAAAGTATGTAAATCTTACCACTGTGACTTTAATCTTCTTCAGATGTAACTCAAGGCAGCTTTTGGTGTGTTTTCAGCTTTTGCACCAACTCTCAGTGAGGTTTCTAAAAGTGATAGAGAACAGACCTGCATTGAAGAGCTTTAAACATCAACAAGAAAATGAATAATAATCAATTAGGCAACATGTTTCAAATGAGATGCATTTTTATGCATTCCAAGATAGATGCAGATGCCAAATTGTGGAAGTTAGACAGACTTTTTAATTTAAAATATGAGCTTTTTTTTATTAGGGACATAGGAATAAAGGAGATAAAGTTGAGATAATTAAATTCTTCTCCATCAATCATATTTTAGATGCTATTAGTATTAGACCATCTGTGAGAAAAGAATTAAAATAAAGCTATCTAGCATTTAATGCTGTCAAGGCTATGTGATTTCGTATTCTCAAAATCTAGTTCCTTTTCTCTTTATCTGATAAATGTTAGACTGCTTAATGTGCTTTTACCTTTCTAATATTAGTATAAAGTTTCAGACTTTTAATCCAAGCCATGAAATTAAGTGTCCTCAGATCTTTGGAAAGATCTGTGCCATCGTATTTTGCTTTTTTATTCTAATTATAGAAAAATGCTGAATTTATTTTCCTGTCTCCAACAATCTAACCCAAAATTTCCTCCAATGTAACCCAGCATGTATTTTTCAGAAATAATTGGACAATGACGAATTTTCAACCTCGTTCTGATCAAAACCACAATATCACTCTCCATTCCCTGCTATTTGTCATGCTATTTTTCTTTTTGTTTCTGCTACCATTAATTCTGCCAAGTGTTTTTCAGTATGAATCCTCAACACAACAATGGGTTAGATTTATTTCTTTTCATTCTATCCATACTTTTTCCTCCTAGGCAAATATAAAAACTTTATTATTGGAAGAGTATCTCTGTCCTAAATATCCATATGATAATGTAGTACCATTTTCCCCCAAAAGGGAAGAAAAATCCATATTCTTGTAAACAGGCTTGCTATTTCTAATGTTTTCTAATATATTTGTTAAGTTCTCTTTTAGAAATAATGTACTTGCAACTAGTAAGAAGGATATTTAACAAAATTTAGAATTTGTTTTTGCTAAAGAGAGCTGACAACTTAAATTGTTATAAGTACCAAGAGATAACCAATTATTAACTGTTGAGTGAAATATTTATTGGTCCCCAAAAGTGATAGGCATTATGATCTAGGAGCTGGGGACCCACCACAACAGTGAACACCCTGGATTCTGCCTTTGCACTGTGTCAGAGGTAGAGCCAAAAAGTAAGCACACAAACAACCACAAATAAGTCATGGCGGGAGATGTGCCGTCAAGAGAATAAACTCGATAAAAGAGATGTTGAATGACCAGCAGAGCAGTGGAAAATGCTCTCTGAGGATGGAACACCTGAGGTGAGACCCAGACAAGGGGAAAACCACCACCAGGACATCAAGTTGGGCTAGGAAAACTTTGCAGGAAGAAGGAACAGATGTCCACAAATCAGAGTCTGGAAAACATTCATCGAAATCTGGAGAAAGAGGCCAGAGTGGCTAGACCCTAGCCAGCACTCGTTGCAGAGATCTCGGTGAGACCCAACTTGGAGACATTATATCCCAGGCCTAACACCTTGCCTTCACTTCCTAGCTAATAAATTCCTTTTTATTGGCTTATTTTTCTTAAGTAATCACGTAGTTTTTGGTCCTGTCTTTAACTCTTTGAGAACCCTAAAGATGCATATTTGTAGTCAACACATTGAAAGCATCAGCCACCAGCCCAGTGATTACAAAGAGTTAATATACCTCCCCAAATGCCCAGCTTATTGCCAAGAAATCCTTTACACCCTGAGAGAATCTGGCTAGATATTTGTAGCCATCTGGTATTTAAAGCAAAACCTACTGTGCCAGCATTTTAAAAACATAGCAACCCCCAATTTTGATTTAAATATAATAAAAACCAGTCAGACATCCACTGAACTAGCCTGTGTTCGTCTTCGCTTTGTGGCGACTTAGTTTTAATAATATTCCACACTCTAAAAAAATGTCACATAAAAAAAAAGGATGGATCAGAGCTTGATGGTTCCTTTTGAGCTCAGCAGGATCCTAGTGTGTGCTCCATCTGTTTCCTGAAAGTGCCTGGCAAATCAGGAATTAGCCAGTCTGACGAGGACAAAGTGTTGATGCCGCCCCAGCTCCGCTCCAGTTCTGTGGCAAATGGGAGAAGAGGCTTTCTCCGTGAGGAAGGGGACAGTTATGCAGGCGAAGGATTTTGACTTTAAAAGATGTAAGGGCAGATTCTACGGTTCCGCTCATCAGCACTGAGACCTCAGTCCTTGGGAAACTTCTATGAATTGCTCAAGCTTACTGTCCAGCCTCCATGGAAGAAAGATAATAACCAATTATCTGAATTGTTAGGGGAAGGGAAAGAATACCTGTGAAGTGTGGGGCACATCCTAGGGGTTCAACAATGGCAGATTCCACTTTTATTACTGTTTTTTAATGAAGTTTATTCCTCCAGTGAGTAGAAAATAACTGTAAAATTACTTCTCATCCCTGAAAAGATACAGAAGTATTATGGATATATAAGTTCAAGAGCCTTCCGGCTTCTTCTTGTATCAGTTTCATTACTACATCTGTTTGTGTTCTTTATCTAAGGCTAAGTATGCAGAAGGACCATTGGCCTCAGAGTCCCCGTTGATGAGCGCTCTAAACTTAGACACTTCAAACAAGCATCTAATAGGTTGAATCCAACATGATCTTCTTACTTTCTTGTGTGCTCTTCCTTCAGGTGATCAGGTGAGAGAAAGCAATAGGTAGAAATTTTCTGTGCCTCCAATTCTAAGATAGGTGTACTAATAATTCCCTGTTGCCTGGGTATCTGATTATTTCAAGGCTAGAGATAAATGAAAACAGAGCAAAAAGGGTCTAGGATATCCTGCCCTAGATACAGAAGACATACTTGAAATTGTCCAGTGGTCTCAGACACTCATCACCTGATGGCACTTGTTGCTGTACCTTAGTAACTTTTCAGTAGCTTAGTAGCCTCCTGAATAGACTCTGCTTCTTTGAACCACAATGGAATTGGTTAAAATGGCAGATTTTCTTCAAAGGAAGAACAGTAGGCTTGAGACATTGCCTTGAAGCCAGAATATAAAGAAAACTAATTTCCAAGCTTTCACAGATGATGCTTGCATCCATCTTCCTGGGCCTTGAGATGGGCATCTTGAGCTGGCTCTTCCCAGAAATGGCCTCAGGGGTCCACACCCACATTCCTCTGCCTCTGCCTCTGCCTCCATGTGAGAACACCAATAGCAAGCTTCAGCCCCTTGGCTTTGCCCCAGCTGCCTGTTGCCTCTGCTGGCCTGTGTCCCAACGCTTTGGCTGTGGTTGACCAATGCACTAGCGGAGGGTCCTCCCAGTAGGTGCTCTGAGGAGACCTCTTCGTGGCACTAGACTTGCTTGAGTTCATGGCAACAGCAGAGGTTCCTATAGTTGCCAGAGACTCTGCCTCCTCCTGGTCTCTTCTCTGTACCTATTCTTTCTCCTCAGCTTTCGTAGTGTCTTCCATTTCTTCTTAGTCAACCTCTTTTTCCCAGCACCAGGTCTAAGCAAATACTGTTCTTTCTAATTGAAGTCATTTTCCCCAGTAATGGATTCATAGCCTACTATGGATTAATTAAATGCAAGGCTTCTTGTTCAAAACTGAGAATTCTAAGCTGGTCTCAGCGGATCTTCACGCCAAGCATGGGTCCCTGCCTAGCACAAGGCTTTCTGCCATGTTCAGGTCTCAGCTCCCAGGAAAGCTGGTCCTACTCATGTTCCTATGTCCACATGGCAAGTTCATTTTCAGTGGTGAGCCCAGACTTGATATTAAATACCATTACAACAATAAATATTATCATGCTACTAAATATTAAGCTAGTACTTTGCTTACATTTGGGGTCTGTTTTCCCCCCACTAACCCATTTGAAACCTTTCAATGTAAGCTCTGTAAGGACAGAACCTATGTCTCCCTTAGCTTCAGTCAGTTCTCTAGAACCTGGATCTGCGCCTAATATCTATACACATCCAGTAAACACATGATGCATGAACCATTGACTCAAATTCCTCTGCTTTCATATTCAGTTCCGGTTAATGTTGAAGTGTTCAGTGCATAAAGAAAAAGCTTTGGATTTGTCAAATAGCAAACAAGAGTAACGAGGGACAGAGTAGAATGTGATGCTTCACTCTCTTCACCTAAGAAACCATTTCTTTGTTCCTTGGACATGGCTTATTCGGTAGAATCATTTAATAGCTTTAATGATGTCTGATTTATCCAAATTTTTACATTTTTCTTGCATAAAGGAAACATCACAGAGATAATCTTAGCTATCTTTAGAATAGAAAATGGGTTTTCCAATCTCCTACTGGATTTCACCAAGGCAAATATGTGAAGAGTTTTCTGATACTGGCTGGCATACTCTGCACTTGATCTTAGCCAAAAGGCCGAGAAGCAATATCGGCTGGCATACTCCGGGTTGCAATACAATTCTGACATTAGTCACCCAGAGTTAGCCCAGATCCTCCAAGTGAAAGCCACAGTCCCCAACAAGACTGCCCAAGCCTAGACACCAGCTTCAAGAGCAACTGTAATGGCAGCCCACCCACACTTGTCTTATTAGGATTCTGGGGATGCATCCCAGGGTCTCATGCATGATAGACAGGTGCCCTACCACGGTGTCACACGCTGAGTCCCTGCCCACACTTAGGCCAACTGAATTCTCCAGGAAGAGGGGGTTAGGCTTCGTAAGCAGGTTGGAAATGGCCTGAGAAAGCAGAAAAGAGACTGACCTGGGGTTGTATTGTGAGGATGTGCATGCTTGACAAGGCGCTTGTGTGGTTTGGTTCTTCCACCATTGCCAAAAGGAGGGACATGAAGTTTTCTTATCAGCCATCCAGAGGTGGGGTACCAGGAAGGAAGACCCATGAGGCTTAAAAGCTATCTGCAATCATACAAAAAACGGAGTTAGATGCCTAACCACTCATACTACAGTAGGCAGAATACATCATAAATCCTTAAATACCCATCAGAAGATGGCTTCAAATATTATGTCATTTTTTATTTCTTTAAAGCTCCTTCCCACTTCCCCACTTTCATCAGATTATTTTGAGGTAAACTCTAAGCCTTAGAGTATTTTGAGGGGTAAATATTTCACTATCCATCTCCAAACTGCAGACTTTGCGTTTTTAAATTGCCCATAATTCCTGAATCTTATCAAATATTCCCTCTGTGCTTAGGTTTCCACAATTGGCTTATCATTTTTAAGCTTCTTTATGTCAGGCTCCTTCCTCTGGTGCAAAAGACAAACCGGTGAAAGCCAAGAAACGCTTTATTGCTGGCGGCGGGAGAGCGACCAAAGGAGCACCCAGGAACCCTCCGTGGAGACAGAGCTTGGAGCTTTTATAGGATTGGACTGCGGAAGAAGTTTACATGGGCAGTACAGTGACGTCACCGGCACTGATTGGGGGAGGGTTGGCGAGTGCAAAAATTAAAAGAAAAAGTTCCCAGTTAACTGGTGAAGAGAGAACAGAAGACAGTCTGAGAGTGTATTCTCTTAGCTGGTTCTGGGATCCCCTCGTCATGCTAATTCACCACCGTGGACAGTTGCATGGACGCAGAACCATCACTTAGGTTGGAATTGGGATCCAAACAGGGACATAATTACAGTTACTCCTCATGATTCTTCCTTCTTTAACAACCTAAAATTCCCTAGTATTTCTCCTCCTTTTCCTGCAATTTCATTACTGAAGACACCAAGTTGTTGGCCTGGTGAGGTTTCCCACAGTAGGTCATTGGAATTCTCAAGGTGTCTTTTAGCACAGTTCACGACCCTTTTATTACCTATAAGCTGATATAACATCAGAAGGCTTGAGGACATGTAAAGCAGACAGGCATTTTTCTCTTTTGGGGGGCAAACTACATGATCGGTGGTTCTGTGCATATCCATGAGTCCCTGGGCAGCATCTAATCACCTCCTTTCCATGCGTGTTGAGGAAGCGCTGTCAACTCACGGATCCATCAGTGTACTAAGGGAGCCGAGAGGGGGACTTCCTTATTTTCCTCAGCCTGTCTTCGTTATTACAGGACCTTGCTAAAGGGGGAGCTCTCTTTATCCAACACTTGCTGCCATTCTTGTGATAGTATTAGAACAAGCCCTTGATTCTTTCCCTTTATTTATCATATTTATAATGAACTCTTATCCTTGTATCCTACACAGACAATCCTTGAATTTTTGAAGACATTTTTTAAAAGTCATTTTGTGAACTATTTATGGAAAAGTTCTCTTTGGTAGCAGACTTAATCAACTGCTTTCATCTTCCTAGATGTAATCATTTTCCCAGAAAGACTTGCTTGTTTAATTATCCAGTAATTCTTATTTCTATAAACTGAATTAAGTACTGGCTACAGGGAGCCCAAGTAATTTCTAAAAGGATTATATTTTGCAGGAAATAGAATTCTGAGCGAAACTTATACACAAATTTTTAATGATACCTATATTGCTTCTATAATAAGATGTAAAATTCCTTTTTATATTTATTGATTTGCTTTACAAAACAGTTCATTCCATGTAGAAACACCTACTTTAAGCTCAAGGTTACCAAGTACAAAGGTGTCTGAGCCTCTCCCTAATCCATGCACACACACACACACAGTAACTGTAGCAGCAGCCTTCGGTGGCCCGTGTTCTATATTCCTGGATGCATTTCTAATTCACTGTTGCTTTCCACTTGTAATTCTTCGGTGCTCTCAAAAGTGGCCTGAGAGTACCAGGAGCTTTGGTCCATAGTGACCTCAGGAGATGCTCAGCCCAAACAACCAGCCACCACCTCCAGAAAGTGCAGCTCTGTTGCCAGCATGCTTGCTGTGAATTGACAACATTTTTATCTGGCTTCTGCTAAAATTAACCTCCCTTGGAATACAGTCTTTCCACTGCATCGGTATAATTACTGGCCCTAGAGTGCCTTCCCAAAGCTGTTGTTTACAGTGATTCATGCAGCAGAAAATATACAACTTGGTTCTTGAGAGCCAAGCAATGACAATTCAATTCTGCAATAAAGAGAAAAAGCAGTAGAAAGCCCCACAAGTATAGAAGCCTTTCCCTCTTAAGAGAATCTTTTCTGTGTGTGTGAAGGGTACACACCGCCACCACCATGACCACCACCGCCACCACCACCAGCATATGTCCATTTTCGCATCGTCTTGCAGATGATGAATTATTTTTTCCTGCATTCTGGTTGTTTTTAAAAGATCCTTTCTTACTCTTTCACTGGCTGCAACTGTGTCTTCAAGGTTGGAAACTATCTTCATTTTCGTTCATTCGGCTCTGCCAACTTGTGATCGAGGTTTTATTTTCTTGTATATCTATTTGAAACTGTTTCATGCGATCTATGTCTTTCCTATATTGCTCAGTCAGGGAGTCCATCATTTTTCTATTCTCCTCTAATTTTTTATCGATGTCTTCTTTAATAGTATTGAAGTCTGTCATTATGGTTATCCTTTCTCTCTCTAATACAGAGATTATTTCTGTTCTGTTCTCCTTTGTACTTTTGTGTAGTTGTTCCCC
>PVJA010011332.1:0-29837 GCA_004027025.1 Myocastor coypus
TTTTTTTTTTTCTAAGCAACATCAATAGGGAGGTGGGTCATGCCCACACACTGTACTCTGTAGAATGATTGTGAGGACAATATGCAATATGTCAACTTTCAAAGAAAAGAAAGGGGAAAAGAAAAAAACAAGTAATGTTGATTTAGAAGGGTAAATCAATCTTTGATCAATCTTATATACCTATATGTATTAATCTAAACTGATCTGATGATGAAAATATGTAATATAACCATTGTTAAATTTAAACAATAAAAAATATTAAATAAAAAAAAAAACTGCTTAGGCTAGGCCCAAATTTGTACTCCTCCATCTACTGAGATGAGAAGGACATGAGGAGGGGGGAAACAGATATTTCTATGTATGTACACAGGATGGCTTGAAAATTGTACTATGGATTTCTGCTGGTCTATGGAAAAGAGCAGTTATTGCTTAAGTGAGTTTTTCTTTTCTCTTCTTAAATTCTTATAACTTTTAAAAATTTGCCTGCAAATATCTGGTACTCAAAACAACTACTCTGAAGATAACACTATACAATATAACAAGTACTGTCTAATTTGTATTATTTTGTTTAGTAAAATTCTGCATCATTTCTAATTTTTTTATTAAAAAAAAAGAAAGGCAAGGAATCAGGCCGTGGGGGAATCGTAGGCTATATTTTAAAGCACAGTTTATCTACTCTAAGATACCCAACCATAGAAAGAAACATTAAAAGACACCAGCCTCTAATTTAAGACTAAGGAAAAAAAGGGGGGGATCTCAACCTATTCAACTGTGTCAAATCATCGATACTATGTTTCTTTAAATTTTGTAGCTATTAATGTGTGGGAAATATAGGACTTTTAATGGATGGACTTTCTGGCTTTCTATCCATTCGTTGTGAACATTACCTACAACTGAGCTTTTGCAGGTGTGTAAACAACAGGGAGTACAAGGTGGTCAGGTATAGTAAGAGTTGGGTACGTGAGAACTAGGACAGAACTCACTGGCAGGGGTACGGTGCTTAGCTAGCACCTAGGAGGCCCTGGGTTCAAGCCTTACCACTGGGGTGGGGGGGTGGTGGAAAGGACTCAAGATTTGACACAAAAACATTCATTGCTAAATATTATAGGTCAAGTGCATATGATTTAACCATCAACTAGAGGGAAGAGGGCACAAGGCCTAGCCTAAAAGAAAAGCACTGCCATCAATCTAGAACTAGTCTCTCATAGTCAAAACCAAAACCGTTGTCTCCAGTTTCCAGTTCAACATTGTCTGAAAACCAGAGCAGACTTCAGCTTTGACAGAGACAATAAATGACTTCCTGTGAACTGTGCATATTAGCCAGGTGGATTTATCTCCTTTCTCTCCCACAATCACATAAAAGAAGCACTGAAAAGATATGCGAGGATAGATATTTGAGGCAGGACATGTTCTTCGAGGCCAGGTTTTAAAATATATTTTCACTGAAACTGCGACTGAGAGGTATTTGGATTTCTCAAGGTCCTTTGCAACTTTACATCTTAACTGGCTGTGAGATGCCTCTGGGTCTCAGTTTTCTTCTCTAATGACCTGGGAAACAGTAAAACTTCAACAATGTCAGCAAGAGGTATACGCCTCCTGAAAACCAAACCACACCACAAGTTTCTCTCCCCAGGCAAGGACAATGTGCAGTCCACTCTATTTCGCTTTACTTTTATATATTTTTTCTTGTTTACAGTGGTTGCCAAGAAACACAGACTTAAATTTACCTCCTGTTGAGTGACTGGCCTTTCAGACTCCTCAATTTTCTCCTTATCCCTTTCTCTCCTTACAAATGACTCTGATGGTTCATATTAACAGATTTTAGGATAGCTGCTGGATTTATGTGGGTAAGGTGAAGCTCTCATGGAAGTGTACCCAGTCGACATGGTACAGACACCCACACAAGTGATGAGGACCAACCTGGTTGCTAGGTAACCTGCCCAGGGTTTTCTAGAAGGTGATGCTTCCTCACCTGTAAGATTCCTCCTAAATGCCTCAGCTTAGCACCCAGTGACCTCCTGGAGCTCTCTCACAGTGCCTTGCTTCTGCCTCCTACACCAGCAGCCGTGGTCTGCCAACATCGGTCAGGGTCAGCTGCTCCGTACCCTCTTTACTCCAGGCTGGCAAGGACTTCTTTACTCTGCACAGAGCCGCACAGAGCGGCTGCAATCAACCTCAGGTGGATGAATTCTTTCCTTTCACTGAAATGGTTTTAAAGTAGTCCTTGGATCAAGGAGGACCGACTGGTAACACACACTCATGTTTCACTCACACGCGAGTTTGCGCATGCGCGCGCGCGCGCGCACACACACACACACACACACACACACACACACACACACACACACATGACCAGGGCACAGTTTCTGCTCACGAGTTCAAATTGTAGCACAAAAAGCTAAGAAAGTAGCAAAGAGTCTTAGCCCCTCTCCCACCACTGGAATGCAATACCTCAAGCCCACAACTTAGGGGAGGTGATTTTGCTTCATGGATGCAATCCATGGGGAGCTCCAGGGTAGAAACAGGAGGGGAGCAGGACACGGGTGAGCCAGAAAGCCAAGAGCACAGGGCGGAGCTGGGGAGGAGGGCACGCCCTTCCAGGTGACCCCAGCGGCCTGCTTCTGAGCACGCGCTTCCCCCAGCAGCATTCGGGCACATCCGGTATCGTGTCCTGATCCAGTCACCATCCAGGCACAAGAGGCTTAATGGGGAATTTTTTGTTTTAAAAAAATCTAAACCATAACAGTAACTAACGGAATAACGAAGAGAAATATAAAGAGTAGGCAATGTCGCTCCTGGAAAAGGCTGCTTTGCCCAGTTAATCAGAGCTTGGCTTCACGAAGATTTGACGATCAGGGCAGTTATTTGGAGTTCATTTGCAAAATGTGGAGGGATTTTGTGGGGTGAATTAGAAAGTAAGAATTCCTGTGTCCTGCACATGGGCCAAAAGGGGGAAAAGACGTCGCTGTGCCTCCCCTGGCTCAGCTTGTTAAATTCTAAGCCACTATTTAAATAGTTTCAATTGAAGGATGAATATTTTTATGCTGCTCCAAGTTGACTGCACCTTGTGGAACTCAGAGGAGAACTACTAAGGCAGCTGATGCTTGTGTCAATGCAAGATCAGTTGGTGGTGTTCACGCTGAAGGACCAGGGACACGTGGAGGAGGGTGCAAGAATGATGGGAGAGAAGAGGGAGACCAGGGAAACACGTACACGAAAATTAGAGAAGCTGCAGCCACGAGGCCCAGTGCAGTAAGCAAGATGTAGTTGGAAACAGAGCTGGAAAGCTCAGACCAGGAGCAGTGTTCGTAGCTGCACTGTGGTTTATATCCCAGTGTTCCCAAGGCCTCACTCAGGCAGTCATAGGTGGCCTTTTCCGAGACAACTTGATCATGAGGTGTGGTAACCATCAATAGATTAATTAGCCTGCTGATTCTGGCTGATTGTGATATTGGGAGGTGAGGCCCAAGAGGAGGAGGAGGCTGGGTGTGGCTCAGCAGGGTCCACGGGCCTCCCTCCTCCCCTATCACTGCCTTACTTCCTGTGAGCTGCTTCTCCTCCACCATGCTGCCTTGCCATGGACTGAGCCCTCTGCAACTGTGAGGTAAAATAAACCTTTTTTTCCTCTAGAATGTGGATACCAGACATTCTGTGCCTATAACGAGAAAGCAAGTGAGGTACCATATTGTAATAGTAATTTTTTTTTTTTTTAATGCATTTAGGATAGGGTTTACAGAGTCTCATTATGTAGATCGGTCTCTCGGTGATCCTCCTGTTTTCATTCTCTCAAAGTGCTGGGATTATAGGTGGGCGTCACCACACCCATTCTCAACGGCTATCTCAGCACGCCCAGGGGCGTGGCCAGCATGGCAGGCCAAGGATTGAACTCTGGCTGCTGCAGTCAGCTGAAGCAGGCCTGAAATAGTAATTTAGTAATTATAAATATAAAGCCAGGAGTGGTGGTGTGCCTATAATCCCAGTATTTGGGAGGCTGAGGTGGGAGGATTATTGCAAGTTTGAGACTAGCCTGGGCTATAAAGAGAGCTCGAGGCCAGCTTGAACTGCATAATGAGACCTTTCACAAACAGACAACAAAAGGGCTGGGAGATAACTCAGTGGCCTAGGACTCGGGTTCCATCCCCAGTACTGAATGCCATGCCAGCCCCACGCCTGCCTGTAATCCCAGTGCTGGGAAGGCTGGGACAGGAAGATCACTATGAGTCCAAACTGCGTAGTGAGACCTTGTACCAAATAAAAAAGTAAATGATTTTTTTTGAAAAATTAAAAGACAATAAATAAATGAATGAATCAATACAAATTTAGCACCTGCAATTTGTCAGGCATTGTTCTAAGTGCTGGAAATACGAGTTGTGGGGAAAACATAAAATTCTGCAATTGAATATTTATGTGAGAGGGTTCAATGCCCATAACGTTGGTTATTAGTATAGTTTACTGGGAGCTTAATTATGACAGCCCCTGGGCATGTATCATTTCCTGAGTCCTCATGATGGTGCTATGATCACTTCTAATTCTGCATGGAAGAACAGAGGCTCAGAGAAATCCACTCACTTGCCCAAACCGACATAACAAGCCATACCCTGAGAGCAGGAGCGCCTCTCCTGCTAGACAGGACTTGATTGGCACTGGAGTACAGGGGCTGGGCATGAATCCTGCTGCCTCCCACCCTGGCCAAACAGCTGAGTGACCATGTGCAAGGCCCTGAGTCACTCTGTACTTGACTTCCGTCCCAACAAAATGGAAAGCATAAGGTACTTCTACGACAGAGACAGAGTCCTACTGAGAACCAGAGGAGCTCACAAGTAGTCAGGGCATGTAAAGCTCCCAGGACTAGCCTGGCAGCAACAGATCCATTAAATCTGCTCTTCTCTAGGAAACTCTTAGGAAAGGGCCCAGAGCTGAGAGCCATTTGGGAAGGTCTTCTCCCTTGGGAGTTTTTGTTTTCTCTGCTTGATTCAATAGCATCCCACCTCTTTCCCAAAGTTCACAAGCACCTGCTAAGAGCCCTCATTGTTTGCAGAGCTTCTGACAGGTGTGGGGACCACCCCATTTGCATCCTTAATAGCCACTACCAATGCTTGTTGAAATGCGGGTGGTTTTTGGAGGCCTTGGTTTCTTTCCTCTTCTGTCCTTTCTTCTGTCTGTATTGGATGGGCTTGGGAGGCTCACTCTGCGCTGGGCCACATGCTAGGTATCACTTATCACTTTCAGGCCTCCCTCCTCCCTCATCACTGCCTTACTTCCTGTGAGCTGCTTCTCCTCCACCATGATGCCTTGCCATGGACTGAGCCCTCTGCAACTGTGAGGTAAAATAAACCGTTTTTTCTCCAGATTGTGAGTACCAGACAGCATTCACTGCCAAGAGTGATAGTGAGTCCTGCAGTCACAGATCTGGAAAGCACACTGTCAAGGGCAACCGGTCCCCCAGGAAGTGGTGGACAGGCATCGTTAGGACAACTCACCTTCATTACTCCTCAACATCCAGTTCTGCCTCCTTGCAGAGCACCATTCCAAAGGGCTTTAAATATTAATTTTAATGGACATGTTTGGCACTCCCATAGAGAGAGGACATTATTATACCTATTTTCCACGTGACGAAACTGAGGTAGCGATGTTAAGGAACTTGTTCACCGTCATGCGAAGAGGCAAAGAGCTACCATACTGCTGTTTGCCCTTGAGGTTGCTACTTAACCTTAATGGAGTCACAAACATAAAGTTCTTTGCACTCATGCCAGTGCTCATTATAGTAAGGGAGGCATTATTAAAATTTTATAAATGAAGAAATACAAGGTCAAGGGTCCTGAGAGGCTTGCCAGTCAGTGCCTGAGAGACAGAGGCGGAGCCAGGCATACAGTCTGTCTGCTGGATCCACGGTTTAGCGCGCTCTACAGCATGCTCAATAGAGGATGGTGATGGCTTCTGATGTCAAAATCCATTAGTGCTGTGGCTGCTGCTGTTACTGTTGTTATTTTCCACTGAAGAACACCCACCCCTCCCCGGTACACAGGGAGGAAAATAACAATGCTAAGAAGCCAGCTGATTCTGTATGCAAGCGGCAGATCTGAGTCCATGCATAATTTACTCAACACTGCTTTGCAGTCACTTAAGCTGAGGAGAGATGCCATAAATTCTGGTCTGCATACGCTAATTTATTTCTTATTTATTTTACTGATACATACCTGGGGCCTCTAGCGAGCTGCTCTAACACCTGCTTGAAGACACCTGCAGCCCCCTGTGTAGCTGGGGCAGGTAAAGAGACCCTGAAATAACTCCTGAACCATGGCTCCAGAACTGTGCAAGTTAAGTCAATTTCCTGGTAAACTGGGATTAAGCCTACACATGCTCCCATCTCTTTTTGTTGTGCTTTATAAGGCAGGAAAGGTTGCTAAATCTCTTATTCTGCTTTTCTGCTGGAGTAATGAGAGCGCTGGGCATGCTTCTCACAGGAGCATGTGGCTGTTTTTCTGGGTCCCAGGATATTATCAAAAGATGAGCAAATTTTCCAATGCAAAGATAACCAGAAAGGAAAAGAAGATGAGAAGAAAAATGCTATTATTTTCTTGAGTGGTTACTGAGGACCACACGCGATGCTCAGTGCAACAGCAGCAAGACGTAACTCCTGCTGCAATACAGAAAACAGGCAAGCTGGGAGAAATCCTAGCCAGGCTCCTGGAAAGCTCTCTTCTTCTAGTGGTTAAGCCGGAGCCCAGGGAGCAGAAACAACTTGGCCCCAACCCAAGTCAGTGCCAGTCTGTCCCTCTCTTCCATTTTTATACTCATTCTGAAGTTCATTTTAGGAGACCACAGAGCTACCTCAGTGTCAGAGCACCTGTCTGGCATATACCATCCCCAGTATCACAAAGCAAACAATAGCCACAGGTACTGCACTTTGAGGTTCTCAAGAGCCAAAACCGCATTGCACCGCAAGTTTCATCTGCATAGTTCTTTTGACACCTCTGCTCCTCAGTTAATTGTCCTTACCTTTAGGGAAAGTAAGGCACATAGAGAGTCTAAAGGTTGAACTCCCACTGCTGATTTTCTGCAGAATCTCGTTGCAAGCCTGGGCAAAGCTTATGCAAATCACTTATGCAACATGTCTAGTGCTTTCCTTGTGGTTGCCTTCAAGATCTTAGCTTCTGTCTCTAAACTGTACTGACAAGGGCCACAGCAGTGGATGTGAACCTCAGTGGGAGAAAGGTTCTGACCCTAGGAAGCAGTCTGGACAGGGGCTCCACTGACTGCTGGAATTTATCATGTTTTTTTCTTCACCTATTCTTCTGAATGCCCAACAGGTGATGATACTCTTGCTTCCTACCTTCTGGGCTAACACAGAATAGCCAGAAAGACCATTCCCCAGAAGTTGGCTGCAACCTGGTGGTCTGCAGCTCTGGACTACCTCCCCACGCATGCGCTGTGACTACACAGGCTGGGGTGTAGGCACTCACCCACAGAACATGAAGATGGTGCTGGAGCTGGCGTCGTAGGGCAGAGGCAGTGTCTGCTGCAGGCACAGCTGCTCGCAGCCGCCATTAAAGCCATCAGAGCAGTCGATGCCTTTGGAGTGGTCGTAGCAGCCTGAGCCATCCTTCATGGGCTTCAGGTCCTCTGGGCACTGCTCAGAGAGGAGAGAGCGACAGGTCAGTCACCACACAGGAGGTGGCAGGCTCCATCACATGGTTCCCTCCCACTTTCCGAAAGGGTAGCAGCAGAGAAGCTTTCTGAGTTGCACCAGTTTGATTAATAGCCATGGACGTCCTTCTACCTCTGTGCACCTCAGCGTGCCCCCATCAGACACGGCTTCTCTGACCACATAGTTCAAAGAGTTGTAAGGATAAGAAGGAGGGATACAGTGGACAAAGTGCTGAAACGCTGCCTCACAGGGCAGCACAGGGCAAAGTTTAGTTGTTGTTAATATTGACATTGCCAGCATCATCATCATGATTATTTATACTGTTACTGCCAAGTGGGATCTGCTGCTATAAAGTTCACTTCTGAGACAGTCTGATATTTTTTTAGAAAGAATCCCTGAGTGTAATTTTTAAAGTCTATTGCTTCTCCTTCTCCCTGTGTGACTCTGAGCAAATTACCGTCTCTCTGAGTTTCAGTGGCTTCATCTATTAAACAAGCACAACAATTAAACCTAGAGGTTTGTTGGGAAGCTTAAGTTGGATCAGAAGTATGCATGCCTCACTTCAGAACTCACCACTTAGTGTGGTGCTTACAAAACATAAAGCATCTTTCTTTCTGTCTTCAGTTGATCTCTTCTGAATCCTTGTCCCTTGAGCCCTAAGTGAGATTCCCTATAGGAAGAACCCCTCCTACCCACCTGCTGGCCTCCAATCTACTTCCTCTAATCCATCCTTCATGAGCCTTCCCAAATGACATTTCTTGACAGCATCCCCAGCTTGAATACTGGAGTACTCTTTACACTGAGAAGCAGGGTCTTCTACAGGGTCTTGTACACGCTCTGCTAGCCATGTGTAACTTTTCCTTCACAAGCTCACTACTCTCACCCCCAAGCAAACCTCAGGCATGCCTCACCTTCAATAGCCCCCACTAAAATATGCTTTGCAGTGAGTGCGGCACCCATGGAGTGCTCTGTGAATCTCCTGTTACAGGACATGTGGTTACATATTTAACTTTCCTTCACTGGATGAGCCCGGGCTCATCTTTAGCTTTGTTGATGGAGCTGCCATTTGAACTGCTTTGCCTCAAAACGGAGAACGAGGTATTAGGTTTTAATGTTCATTATCTTTCCCACAGTGGCTGTGGAAAAGATTAACAGAGCCTAGCCCTTCTTGTCCCTCTCTGGACACAACTGATGGAAATGCCCTCCCTGGATGCCTCCCTAGCCAACTCCTTGAACCCCTTCTCCCCAAGTCATTCTCCAAAATGACATCAATAATAAAACACACACATACCAAAAAATTAATTTCCAGCAACCACCACAACAAAAAAAAAGAGGTCATCCCTCCTGGAAATTAAATTTTGCCTAAGAAGAATTTGTAATTACAAATGCGGGGGAGAGTTCTTGGAGCCATTTGAGACTGGCGCCAGGAAGGGTGATGGAGGAAGCAGGTTATAAATGGCCTTTGTCAAGCTGCAGAAAGGTTATAAAACTGCTACATTTTGTGCTTAAAGAGAAAAATCAATTTTCCATGGGAGTGTACATATTAATACAATCTCACAGGCAGCCCCTGCTTGTCTCTAAACAGGCACTGTCAGATAGAAGGGTACCTGGTCACGAGGCCCTTTGGAGCCGCTGGCTGGGACAAGAGACTGAACTCTGTCTGTCTGTAGAGGTTCGATAAGGAATGTTGAGCCTTCTCACTAAGTAACAGGAGAGTCCTAGGCACTATGACTGGGACTCTGGTCTCCATCCCCCTTTGATACCCAGCCAGCTGTGTTCTGTAAGCACTAGTGTAAGCCAGGTATTGTCTATGCATTCCCACCACCTTTCCATACTTATTTAATCCTACAAGTGAACCCATAGAGAAGTCTCCCAGAGATGCCCTTGTCTTGAGCCCTGGAACCTGAAACTCAGGAACGTTACCAACTAGGGTAAATGTTTTGCAGAAATGATTGATCTAAAGCTCCAGAGAAAACTATCTTAGATTCTCCAGCTTGGTTTAAATGCCATTATATATGCCCTAACAGAGGCAGGAGGAAATTACCGACGCAGAGAAAAAGGAACCAAGCAGGCAGAACAGAGAGATGGATGAGTTGTGGCCCAAAACCATAGCTAAGGCAGTCACCAAGAACCAGAAGAGGTAAGGTGTAGATTCCATGCCAAAGTTTCCAGAGGGAGCAGGACATGACCTGTAAGCACATGGCAGAAGAGGTAGTATGTGACTTCCAAGACTAGGTTTAAAAGAATGAACCTGTCTCTGTCTCTCACTGTTTGTCTGTGTCTCTCTCTGTCTCTCTGTCTCTCTCCTCACTGTAGGGTAACCCAGCCTCTATGATTTCAGGAGCCCTACCAAGAGATTTATGTGGTAAGGAACCTGTCCCTATGTGACAGCCATGGGAGAAGATGACATGAGCTGGAGAGTGAGTGATCACCTCTGAATCCAGCCTGTTTAGATGGCTGTGGTCTCCAGCTATATCTTGACTGTGTTCTTGACAGAATCATGTAGCTAAGCTACTTTTGAATGTATTATCCTGGAAAATTTGTTAAGACAATATATTTTTCAGCCATTTGACTTTCAATATTGGGTTGCATGATAATAAATACCTAATACTGTGACTCAGACAGATCAAGCACTTACCTTTAGTGAGCAGCAAAAGGTAGCTGCAATTAGGAATATTGTTATTCAGCTCAGCAGCTAGCTTGAGAGATAAGGAATGTACACACTTGTCAGGCACAGAAGCAGTTCAAGAACTGTGGAGCGATTTAATTGGACAACAGAAGCTCTCCAAATGCAACTGGGGAAGGCCCCAAAGAGGGGACTTCACTCATAGAGGCCTTCCTGCGAGAGGAACTGTAAGTGGGACCAGGAAGATGGCTCGGGAGAACAAGACAGAGCAAGACAGCACCTGTTGCCAAGGTACCACAACTCAGATGCCTTCTCATGTGGTGGAGATTCGTGAACCCATCTGGGCCAAAGTTTCCTCTCTTTCAATGAGAATACAGATTGGAGAGAAGAATGTGAAGACCATAGTCATTAGTGGATGAGAATGTAGGCCTTCTGCTACTAAGTATCCAGGCAGGAGCTCATTTTGTAAAATGGGAATTCCAGCACCTCCTGAAGGTGTTTCTGGAGACTCCATGAGAGAAAACGTGCAGTTTTCTATGCATGGCTTTGGGTCTGACACATAACAGGTATTCAGTAAAGGGAGGAAAAATGCATGGATGAATTAATAAATGACTAATTACTTCAACCTCCCAAGATAAAACTTAACTGAAACTGTTGGGTTTTTTTTTTGTTTTTTGTTTTTTGTTTTTTTTTTTTCTTTGCTATTGTTTCAAATTCCTCACTAGGTCACTTGATAAATATTTATTAAATATCTATCCTTTGCTAAGTAAATGTGGGTGGGATAAATAAAACACTAAAAACAATAGCCAACACCCTGCTATCAAAGAGCCTATATCTAGTGTAGGCAAATGATTAATAAGTAACTGAATAGAAAATAATTATTTCTTAGGGTCAAACAACTATGAATATAATATTAGAAACTTTAAAAAGAAAAAAAAACATATTTATGCACAAGAGAGTTAGAACAGATATATAGCTACTTTGTCTTAGCTCACTGAGAATAAAAACTTGTGCTAATGTTGTTTCGACAAGAAAGAAAAACTACTATGACTGAAGAAAAAACTATAACGGGATAAAAGGTTAATAAAGTGGGTCAAAGGAAGCCTAAATTTATCCTAGACATAGTTACTGCATCTTATTGCTCTTTTGCAAAAGTAGCCCTTGCCTTTCTAGTTGCCTTACTTTTCTAAACAAGTTTTAGAAACAAAAATATTGTCTATGTCTATACAACTCGTGTGGAGGTTTGTGTAATAATTATCCCAAAATCTGCTATAAATTTGGGGACTACTGGCATCACTACAGTGTGTGTGTCCTCCAATTCTTTCCATTTACTGACATTTTCTTTGATTTCTTTCATTAGCATTTAATAGTTTTCAGTCCATGTGCCCCCTACATATTAACTGGATTCCCATTTAAGTATTTCGTAATGGTTTAGAAATTGGGAATGCTATTCCATTCTTTACTTCAGTGCCTATGTGTTCATCACTAGGATAAAAGAAGCATATTAATTCCTGGGCATTAAACTCAGCATGTTTTCATGGAGCTACATCTTCAGCCCTTTTTAATATTTTTATTTTGAGACAAGCTCTCACTAAGTCAGCCCCTCAGAGTACTGAGATTAGAATAATTATACTCATGTTCCTGTCTGTTTATTTTCCTGGCATTCTGAGAACTTGATGCATTTTGTTTTATTGTGGCTATCAGTTTTGTTGGCTGGCACTGTGCACCTGGGGTTCCAGAGCCAGCATGGCATGAGGTACCAGGGACTGAACCCAGGTCCTTACACTTGCCAGGCAGGCACTTAAACTGCTGAACCAGCTCCCCAGCCCACCAAATGTTTCTATTAGGTCCTTGGTGAGATTGCTTGCTTGATTCACTGGTCTTACCGAGGATTTTTTTAAAAAATTTTTTTGTTGACATTTCCAAAGAAAGTAGTATTTGTTTTACTGATTCTTATTAATTTTCTATTTCCAGTGGCATTGATTTCCTTGTGCCTCTCTTTCCTTGACTTTATATTGCTGTCTTTTCTTTAGGTCCTGGAAGGAGGAGCTTGAGTTATTGATTTAAAACTTCCTTCTTATTAGGGATGGATTTAGGGCTGTACATCTCCTTCACATTGAGTAGAAAGCCACGAATAAGCTACAGGAAAAGGACAAATCACTGCTTTAGCTGTAACACAAGCGTTTTGGAAATTTTATTATTTCCATTCAGTTTAGTGCAGTGTTTATTTCCCCTGAGCCTTCCTCTTTGACCCATGTGTAATGTAGGAGTATGTTTGTGGCCATGTACTTAGTATTCTTTCGGTCACCCTGACAGAGACAGAAGGTCCGTGTCCACACCTAATTTGTGCTAAAACTGTAACTCTTGGTGTGCTGCTACTATCACCTGGAACTCTGGGAAGGCAACTGGATCATGGAGGCGGGTCCTTCACAAGTGGAGTCATTCCCTCTACAAGAGAAAGAAGACAGTTTGCCTTCTCTGACAATAATGTATAAAAACACAGGAGGAAAAAGGAAAAATCGAGGGTGGGAAGAACCTTTACCAGTATATGGAATCAACTAGACATTTATTTCAGAATTCTACCTTCTAGAGCTGTGAGACATATCTTTTGCTTAAGCATCCAGTCTCTGATATATTGTTATAGTAGCCCGAGCTGATAGAAGACACATTCTTTTTATTTTATTTCTACTTTGTTTCTGTTTTGGTTGGATAACATATTCTGTGAGACATGAATTCTTATATTTTGTTTTGTTAGCTGAGATATAAACATGTATGATTGTTATGTCAGATAGCAGAAGATCACTTTATCATTATATGATGTTCCTCTCCAGTAATTTGTACTTAGAGCCACTTCCTCTCATACCAGCCTCCTATGTCCGACTTTGTTTTATTTGTGGTGTCTTTTTCTATTTATGTTCAACTTGCCTATGTTATCATATGTGAGGTGAATTTCTTCTACAGAGTGTACAGTTGGTTCACACTTTTAAAAAATTCACTCTGCTATATTTGTTCAATTGTGCCCTAGATTGTGTAATTGAATGTGAGAGAGCTATGTTAGTGCTTATGTCTGCCCTTTTCTTTATATTCTGTATTTCAGTCTCCACTTTCCATGACTTTTATTTAACCTGCCTTCCTTTGCATTGTTTGAACATTCGTTAGAATTCCATTTTGATTTATCTATATGCATTTTGCATTCATCTCTTCATACAGTTTTTAGTAATTGCTCTAGGTGTTCCTAAATGGCTCCAGGCTGCAAATGTCATCCTTTTTCCCTATTCAGTTGCTGCATAGTGACCCGGATTTTCTTTTTTGACCTTCTCTCATGGGGTATAAGTCTCTTCACCACTCTTAACACAGTTAGGACTACATCAGACAGCAGTGTCATTACTTCCTTTAGCTCTTAAATGTATTGAGGGAAAATCAGAAGAAGGAAGGTGCCAAGTAACCGTGTGTGTACTGTGTCCTTTTTGCCTTCGTCATATTTCAAGAGCCCTTTTTTTCATTTTGTTTTTCATCTTTTCACTCTTTAGACATCTTTCTATTTCCATTCTTTTGATAAAGCCTCCTGGTCACAAATACCTAGTTTTTCCTCTGTCTGATATATGTCTTAATTTCTCCTTCATTCCTGAAATGTATTTTCCATGCACATGAGATTCTTTTTCATTCAGTATTTTTTTTAAGTTGAGAAGAGTTTTATTTATCTATTTATTTATTTATTTATTCATTTATTTATTGGCTGGCTCAGGCTGCAAAGGTGGGTGTGCAGGTCAAACTGCCCTCTCCCATGCTTGCCTGGGATTGTCCACGCAGGTGCTTAAACCACTGAGCTAACCCAAAGCCCCCTTTATTCAGTATTTTCTAAAAATCCTACTTTTCTAGTCTCTCATTGTGAGAACTGTCATTTCTGTGGATATGATATATTCTTCTTAAAGATTCTTTTCTTGAAAAACTAAAGTGCTTTGTTTATGATGCTTTGATGTGAACTTCTTTGTGTTTATCCTATGTGGAGTTTGCTTGTTTTGTTTATTTGTTCGTTTTGCTTTGCTTTGCTTTGCTTGTGAACCTATAGGTGTTTTAAATTTGAGAAGTTTTCAGTCATTATTTCCTTGGACACCATTCTTTGCTATCCTTATGGAACTCCAGTGACCCAAATAGCAAGGAATTGTCTTTTTAAACAATCACACAAGTTATTGACCATGTGAGAATATTTTTCTTGGTCCATATTCTCTCCAATATTCAGTGCGGGCAATTTTGATTGTTCTATTATTATTATTAATCGAATGTTGATTTTCTTTGTCTTGTCCTTGTGACATTGAGCCTACCCACTGAACTTTTTCTTTTTTGAGGAGCCAGGGATTGAACTGTGGCCCTTGAACTTGCCTTATTCTAGTGAGGTATCACCCCAGCCCCAAGATTTCCATTTTATTTACTTGAGTTCTTTTTATTGCATGGCTGAACCTGTAATAAATTTGTTTCAAGAATGTGCACCATTACTTGACAGGGCATCTTTAATTAGCAGTTTATTTACTTCTTTCTTTCTTTCTTTCTTTCTTTCAGCCGTTGTTTTAATATCTTAGTCAGATTAATACCTAGCATCTTAGTGTCGGGATCTATGACTTCCGTTTTCATTGTTTCTGGCACGCTCCCAGTTCTTGGTATGACAAGTGATTTGGGAGGGAAACATTTTCAAATGCACGTGAGCACTTTAGATTTGGGTGTTACGGCTTTCTTCCACTTTTGCATTTGTCTTAGCACCTGTTTACAGCACATAGTGATCACCTTCGCCCTGGGGAACTGGTGTGCGAGCTGGTGTGCGCGTTGCGTGCCTCCGTTCATTTCTTCATGCCCTTCTTCCCCCATCTCTTAGCCCCCTCCCACTTGTAGAAAGAACCCCTATTTCCTACTATCATTTCTTATTGTGCTGTTTATTTGTATTTTGCATTTCTCATATAAAATAAGCTTAGTGATATTTAGGTTTCTGTGTCTAGTACACTTCCCTTCATATTCTGGTCCCACGGTCCACCCACTTTCCTACAAATGACTCCAGTGTATCCTTTACAGCTGAGTAGTGTGCTCCACTATATATAAATACACATTTTTCTTTATTCTTTTATTCAGTACAGGGTCTTGCTACACAGCTCAGGCTCACATTGACCCTCCCGTCTCAGCCTCCTCAGTGCTGGGATTACAGGTGTGTGCCACCATGCCCGGTTTTAGCGGCCAGCACAGTGTGTCCTAGGTTCCAGGGCTGGCATGACATGTGGTACTGGAGATCAAACCTAGGTCCCTGTGTTAGCCAGGCAGGTGCTGAGAACACACAGCTATCTCCCCAGCCTGCTCATTTTCTTTATCCATTCATCTCTTGATAGACGTAAAGGTCACTTCCACAATATTCCTATGACACATTTTGGTGCATGTATCCCTGTATTATGCTGCCTTTAACTCTCAGGGAAAGTGATCAGCGAGAGCATAGAAAAAACCTGGGTCAAATGGAATTCCTGGCTTGTGATTTTTGTGTGTGTGATTTTTAATTAAATCATTGTATAATTAAGTAACTGGGGTAGGTGATCTATGCAGAATATCTTTTAAGTGGGAAAACAGAAGACCTCTCTTGATGTGGCTGCTTCTGAGAATTATTATTGGCGAGCACTTCAATCCGGCTTTTAGAACAGATCTCCATTCCTAGTGCTACTGCCAAAGACCAAGCCTAGGTGATTGGGTGACCACTGAGGGCTTCAAATGTGTCAAACAAAAGAGCAAAATGGTTTTAGCTTTTGATGAATGTCCGTTCTGATTTCCAAGGTGCTTGCACTGGTTTATGTTCCTGTCAACAGTGCAGAGGGGTTGAGTTTTCCCTGAAGCCTCAGTAACCTCCCTGAAGCATTGGTTACTGTCTGAGTTCTTGTTGATAGTAATTTTTTCTGGAATAAGATAGAATTTCAAGATTATCTTAATTTGCTTTTGCTCTAATGGTCTGAAATGTTGGATATTTTTCAGGTGTTTATTGGCCATTTATACATCTGTAAATTAGCTATTCATTTTAGTTGTCCATTGTATGATCTTGTCTTTTACTTATTTAATGTTCTTGATTTTTCATATATACTTTTTTTTTTTTTGTAGTGTCAGTGATTGAACACAGGACCTTGCACTTGCCAGGCAACCACTTATTCCACTGAGCTATCTCCGTTAGCCTCCAACTGTTCTTTTTTTTTTTTTTTTTGTCTTTTTGAGACAGGGTCTTGCTATGCAGTTGAGGCTGGCCTTGAGCTCACTTTTGTAGCCCAGGCTGGTCTCGAACTCGCACCAATCCTCCTGCCTCAGCCTCCCGAGTGCTGGGATTACAGGGGTGAGCCACCACGCCCGGCAATTCCAACTGTTCTTACATTCTAGACATTAGTCTTCTGTCTAAAGAGCAACAGGAGTATCTGGCATAACTTTTTGTCCCACCCTGTGGGTTCATTCTTTTGCTGTATAGAAAATTATTAATTGATGTGATCCCCTGTTTTGATTCTTGATATTACTTCTTATGCAATCAGGGTTCTCTTGAGATCGTCCTTATACATGTCCATATCTTTGAGAATTTTACCTTCCAGTAAATTGTCTTTCTGTTTTCATATTTAGATATTTGATACATTTTGATCTGGACTTGTACTGGTAAGAGATATGGTCTTCTGCTGGTGGACAGCCAGTTTATCCAGCCATCACTTATTAAATACACTATCTTGGGCCCAGCAGGATGGCTCAGTGGTCTAAAGCGCCTGATTAGGAAAGCTTAGGCGGCTGCAGGGACCGAGGTTTGATCCCCGGCACCATATGCTGTGCCAGCCCTGCCCTCAGGGCAGGCTGAGACGGCCAAAAACATAAATAAATAAACAAACAAAAGTTCTGAAAACAAGAAAAATAAAATAAAATAAAAAATAAATACGCTATCTTTCTTCCATGGTATATTTTCACCTTTTTTGTCAAAGATCAAAAAGCTGTGGTTGTTGCTGCATTCTCTGCTTTGTTTCATTGATCTTGGTGTCTGTTTTGTGGCATTATTGTTCTTCTTTTTTTCCCTCATTGCAGCTTTGTAATACAACTTGAAACCCTGCATTTTGATGCTCCTGCTTTGCTCTTTTTACTCAGGATCCCATTTGGTATTCTGTGGCCCTTCTGGTTCCATATGAGTCTTAGGATAATTTTTGCTAGATTTATTAGAAATGCTATCGGTATTTTATTAAGATCACATGAAATCCATGTCATTATTTTGCTCACATGGACCTTTTGACAATATTAGGCCTGCCTTTCCAAGAACAGGAGGTACTTTTTTTTTTTTTTTTTTCTATTTTCTAATGTCCTCTTCAACTTAGCTTTGGTTTTTCATTCATCAGGGTCAAGTGGTTTTGTTTCTGATAAAGCTTGGCCCCCGGGACACTGAAGAGAGAAGGAAGGCCTGGGGGTGCTGCTGGGGGTGTGGGGGTGGGAATACCTTCCAAGTGGGAGTGGTAGAGATGCCCGGTGACTGCCCACGCGGCCTCCACTGACTCTAGCTGGACGGGAGGTGGCCTTGCTACTGTGCGTGGTGGTGAGTCTCCTCTTAAATTGGTCTCGTTCTGGCCACAGTACAGCAGGGAAGGGGAAGCTGTCTCGCTGCAGTGGGTTAGGGGTCAACGTCCTGGCTCTCCATCCAGTCTCCACTGATAAGGAGTGGGCCAGACCGTGGGATGGCCGTTCCTTCTTGATGGACGGTGAAGTTCTGACTCTCCCATTTGTTTTTACTGGCATGGATGAGGCAAAGTCTGTATTTATATTCTCTTGTGGGGGGTTAGCTGTAGTGTAGTTCTTGTCTTACAGTGTGCTGTTTCGCTGTCTTCTTTGGGTACATTAGCTAGAGAGAGCATGGCTTTTTATTTTTATGTTTTAATTTTTTTATAGGCCCTTATTGGCATTTCTGAGCTACTATCTCCTTCCTTCTGAATCTAGGACGCATAAAACAAGAGAAGATGGGAAACTGAATTCTTATCTTTGCTCTTAGGTCCCTGTGCCCCAGCTGTCTACTTTCACTCACCTTCAGCAGTCTTATGTGTGTTTTATCCATAATATCCAGGGCTTTTAGTTGTATTTAGCAGGAAGAGTAGAGAAAAGATGTCTGCTCACCCGCAGGCTGTTTTTGCACAGCCCTAAAGCTAAGAATGACTTTTATTTATTTATTTATTTTTTAATGGAAGAACATGAGACCAAAAAAAAAAAGACCACATGTGACTTGCTATACAGTCCTTTATACAAAAAAGCTGCTGACCCATGGCTCAGCCCTGGGAAAGCATCCAGTTTCTTCTAAGTACACCTGGAGGGCCTTGGAGGGTTGTCAGCCGAAGAATGAAATGATTTGATTTGCTACTTTGAAGAGATTATGGAAGTTAGTGGATTCAATTATCTCTCAGCATTTTCTTAGAGCACTCAAAAGGAGCCTCGGGAAGCAAGTTCCGGGAGACTAGGGGTGCGGATGAGAGAGAAGGGGGTCTTGTCTAACAAAGACTCCACCCATGAACAGCTGCTCCTTCCCTGAGGCTGTACAGTAAGTAGCTGAGAGAGCTGGGGCTCCGACTCCTGTCAGTTGGGAGCAGAGCTTCCCAGCCTGATTAGACTCCATCTCTGGCAGGATCACCTGGCCCACCCAGGCCCCCATCCCTGAGTCGCAGGGCTTGCAGTGCTGGGAGGCGGAGAGGAGGCCTGGGGGATTCCCAGCTGTTCCAGCAGGGGTTGGCCCCTCAGCCCGCCCACAGCCTCCTCCTCTTTCCGTGTCTGCTCTCACTGCCTCTCAGCCCAATTTTTCATCAACACCAAGCCATTTGTTTCTGTTTGTAATTATGCAGTTTAATGTTCATTAATTATGGAATGCAAATTGCAGCGAGTGCACAATTCGTAATGAGCTGTTCCACTGCCCCACCCCCAGGTCTAGAAGGTGGGCCAGCTGTTCTGCGCAGAAGGAAAAACAACCCATTTACAAATGAGAATAACTTCTCTTTAGGGGCGTTAGGGGCAGGCATCGCTGAAGGGCTTGTAAGGTAGGCAAGGCTGGGGGATTTTTCTCATGGTGCGTCTGGAGGACCCCTGCCCTTCCTGGGTCCCAGGGGCACCTCAGTGTGAAAGCTGTGTTCGAACTCGTAACATTCGGCCTCACAAGTGCCGTGCGGTATCGAGCAGAGCTCAGGCCTGGATTGGCCGCATCACCTTGAGCTCGTCACCTGGCAGCGCAGAGGAGTTGTCTTCCACTTTTTCATCTGCAGACAAGATGAGGAGGAAGCCATCTCCACAGGGGATGTCACTGAGAAATGAGATTCTGAAGATAACAAGCCAGGTCCCAGAAGGCCCTCCATAAACGCGTGGGCCGGGCTCTCGAAGCACTACGTTTCCGTTCTGCCTGGCTTCCTTCCCTAACTGGCTGAGTGGCTTCAAGGCAGAACAAAGGATGCTGAGTCTGCTATTTCTGCTATAAAATGAAGACAGTGACCAGTAGAAAGTTGGAAAGTCTGTTCAGAGCTCGAAATTTTTGTCAAAGCAACTATGAATTATGCAAAAAAGAGAACAATTACTAAAATATTTGAGAGGAAAATAAAAATTTTCCTTGGAAGTAACCTAATGTGTCCTAAGACTTCACAAGGATGCCTGTCACCCTGTTTACCTATGGGTGACGGCTATTTTCTTCTCCAAGTGCTCAACAGCTCTGTCGTTTCTCTCATCTCTTCACTAGAGCAAGTGTAATAATAGTGCTACATCCTCATCATAGTTCTCTTAATAATAGCATATTTCCTGTCATCATGAGATTCAATGCAATGTGGCAATGGCAAGACTAAGACACACATGGAAGGTAGAGTACACTGTCAGTCACATGAGACTGTACCAACTCTGGGCACAGCGTTAATAGGTACCCTTGCTTCAGCGAGCCTCAAGTTCCATGCTGATTCCGTGGAGAGGGTAACTCATTCCTCACCAGGTTTGTGAGTGGACCAGAGGGGATCAGGTAATTGGGTACCCAGCATGTGCCTGACACATGGCAGTTGCTCACAAAACGTTCTTCCTGGGGTTACCTTATTATTTCTTTAAATAAAAAGCACATTCAAGGGAAACCTAAGAGGATCATAGGCATGGAACAGGCAGGAAGCACGCTGACCATGCGCAGTGTTTCTCTTCACTACGGTGGGTATGCTGCTGACTACACTGTGTAAGAGGAAACCAAAGCTCAGACCAGGTGACTAGACTGAGGTCACCCAGCAAGGAAGAAGCACCCAAGACCACCACTGATAATCCCTTGGTAGCATGTGTACACTGTGCTCGTGATGCACAAGTCATTGGCCCTTCTACGACATACAAAGGATTCAGGCTACACAGGGACACTTAGAGCCTTCTGGGAAGGCCTTGTGTGGTCTTGAGGAAATAAAAAAGTGGAGCTATTGCATCTAACAGTCTGGGCTGTGCAGACCCTGGGAAGGAGAGGGAGGGAGAGAAGCAAGGTGGGCAAGCCGAAATGCCTCTTGGTTGCACATCTACCAGGCGCTGGATATTTTCCCCTGTTAGCTCTTTGAAATCCCACAGAGCTTGGGATCTCTGACTTGTGCCCATTTTGGAGACTGCATGAGCTGAACCAGGGCTGCTGAATTCTTCACCATGAGCCATGCTTTCATGAGGTGCTGAGCAGGCCTGGCTCTCCTCATCCCAGAAGCCCTCTGTACCGCCTGGTACGTGACAGGGTGGGGAAGGCCCTGCCAGCCTCCAGTTCTCCACCTTCCTCCCGCTGTATCCTCAATCTGTCAACAAGGCCAGCTCACCCTGCTATTAATGCTGACATTGATTTGGACAGCCAGGCCGGGCAACAGCCCATAATTACTGGGAGTTTTAATCAACTCGTGCCAATTCAGCTGCCTCTCAATTTGTGCAGGGCTTTGGTGTTGACAAGGAGGGAAGAGGCGGGCAGGCAATGAGGATTTAGGGATCAATAGGCCCAGGTAATATAGCACAGCAGCTGCAGTCTCCAGCAGGGGGCCTCGGACTTCAATGTGAAGAAGACAAAATCTGTGGGGCTCTTGGGAGAGCTCCCAGGCACAGAGTTCAAACTACCAATCTCCTCTCCTCTCCCTCCACTTGGGAGAGGTCTAATGGCTCCAAACCATTAGACACCAGCAGAGAGTGCCTGCTCCCCATGGGACCCAACCTCAGTCGCTCTGGAACTCTGCCTGGCCTGCCCATCTCCACAGAGACCCTGATGAAATGCGCCCAGGGGTACACACTTAGAATCTTAGTACTCTGAAAGGCTGAAGTAGGAGGATAGCAAACTTGAGTTCAGCCTGGGAAGCTTATTTGCTTAGTGAGACCCTGACTAAATATAAAGGTTAAAGAAAAAGAGAATCTGTACAGTGATTATGCATAGATACCTGTAGCACTCCCCTCCTATGGATCTCCTGACCTCCAGAAGCAAATGACCGAGGAGATAGAGAAAAGAAACCTCATTCAGATGCTGACACCTGCTAGCTGTATACTCTGGGCAAGTCTCTGCACCTTTCTGTTCGGACATTCTTCATTTTTCAAATGAGCTTGATAAATTATGTCCTTCTATCCATCACAGAAGGAGCACCGCTGGCAAGAAATGTGTGAGCAGAAGTTTCTCGTCCTCCTTTCCTGTTTGGGATGCAGCAGGTATACTATCTGTTCTACCTCTTAGAATCCCCAACCTTTTCATTCCTTTTTCAGTCAGAAAGAGTCATTCTGCTTCATCTTCCTGGATACTGGAATGACTTCTGTCTCCTCATCTGTGTCTCTGTGAGTCCTTGGCTGTTAAAGAAGTGCCGTTGCATGTTACGGGCAGCTTCTTGTTTTCTACCCAGGAAGTTCTGAAAGTCAAACGTGGCCTTTGTGGTCAGGGAGAACTGGGCTCGAACCTCTGGTGTTGCTCTTTCAAAGCCATACGACGATAGCCAGTCACCTCATTATCATGTTGTCTTGACGTTCTTAATATAAAATGTGCCTAATAATACCTACTCAGAATTCCTATGGCAAAAAGATAAATGTAAGACATTTAATGCCCCCAGTATAGTGCCTGGGATATGGCAAAATCCCAACTGCTATAAAAAAATTGTTAGTAAGATTATTATCGCTCTTAATAGTTGATGCTTGGTAAATATTTTTGGAACGTATTGAAATGTCTGGCTGCATTGCGGCTCTTTGGCTTGAGTTCCAGTAAAATACCAATGGGCCATTCTCTGCACATGGCAACCATCTGTGCACCATTCAACGCACCCTTACTGAAGACAGGAGAAAGGAAATTTAAATGTGTTCAGGATGTAATGTGGGCCAGGCACTATACTAGCTGATATGCTCTACTCCTCCTGTGGACCACAAAGCTCTTACTATGAGCTTACTATTTAGTAGCCCAATGTGTGCCAGAGAAGACCAAAGGCTTTGGGAGCACAGTGCCTTTCTCTTGTTATACAGCTTTCATCAGGCAGAGCCCAGGTATGAACTTGATAGGCCTGGGCCTCATAAAGAATGAGTGCCAGCTAGAAGAAGTAGGTAAATCCCAAGAGGAAGCTAAGTCATGCTCAGGATGGCCTTGGCTCAAGGATTGTGTCTGTTATGCTTTGTGTCTAGTTGTCCCCGCAGTGCCTCCTGTAGTTCTGCGGTGGGGACTTCTAGAGTTTGAGATTAATACGTGATCTACTGGGATTATGTGTCCTAGTATTGCTGGGATTATGGATTTTAGCACTGTTGGGATTATGGGTGTGTGTACCTTCCCCAGTCTGGGGTGATAGCCTGAAAGTATTATAGGAGAGACAGAGCAACAGACTGTCCCCGTTGCTCTCCATTGCCCTGGTGACTCTGTAGCTTCTGTTGCCATTGTGGCTGTTCCTTGGCTATGAACTGTTAACTCTGCCATGTGAAACCTCCAGCAATTGTGAGCTACATAAACCTTTCCTTCCTTCATTTTGAGTGTCTGGTATTTGTCCCAGCAACACGCAAAGAGTAACTGAGACAATGGCAAACAACAACACATCAAAAATGGGTGAAGATCTTGAATAGACACTGTTCCAAAGATATACAAATGGATAAGAGGTAAAGGAAAATATGACCAATGTCACCAGTCATTAGGATCATGCTAATCAAAACTATAATACCATTTGTCACCCATTAGTATAACCCTTATCAAGAAATAAAGAATAATAAGCATATATTGGTGAGGATTTGGAGAAGTTGGGGCCTTTGTACATTGTTGGTAGAATTGTAAAAGAGCTAAATTGTTATTGAAACAATTTGGAGGTTTCTCAGGACTTAAATGAGCACATGATCAAGCGATCCCACTTCTAGACATGAATCCTAAAATAAGGGAGAACTGCTTGTATAACTTCCTGTATAGAAGCAGTTACTTACAACAGTCAGAGAGTAGAAACAGCCCCGCTGCCTATGGACACATGAACTGATAAAGATGTAGCATAGACGCAAAGTGGAGTAAGGAACTTCTTGCGCATGTTCTGCTGCCGTTGAAACACAAAGACATTATCTTCAGTGAAATAAGCTAGGAAGAAGGACAAACACTACATGATTTGCTCATAGGAGTTGTTTACGGCAGTGAAAAATCATAGAGACAAGGAATAAGTGGTGGAATTTCCAGAATATGTGCAAGAGGGGAGTGGGGAGCTGTTTATAGACAAAAAGTTTCATTTGAAAAGATGGAAACATTTTTAGAGGTAGAAGACATGATGGTTTCTGAAAAATCTAAGAGAATCTAGATCAACTACAGGACTGGATAAACCCACAAAAAAGATGGGTTCCGCTTCAAAATAGTTTATGATTTCGAATAGGGCTGGGATGAGTACCAGTATGATGCATTTGTGTACAATTGAACACACATAGGCATGCACACATTTGCACCCATGTGCGCGCGTGCGCACACACACACACACACACACACATATCGTGACTCATTTTCTAACCATACAATTTCCATGCTGCCCTTCAGGGAGCTCCCAGGGCATTAGGAGGCACAGGCTTGGTCTGGGATCGGGGAGGCGGCAGCTGGTCTCTAAAGGCTTCCTCAGCTTGACTGTTCCCTGATTCTCTGCAGCAGACTGGCAAGAATTCCAGGGGATTTGGGTGTTGGGCTCTGAACGGAGGCTGCAACTGAGCTAGGAAACTGGGGAAAAGGATTGCCCCTGTCGAACTGACTTGCAAAGCTGCCTCTGGCTCCTCTCTCCGATGCATGCTAACCCTTCTGGAGACAGTCCCCTACTTTCTGCTTCCCTACCTAGAGCTCCCCTAGCTTCTACACTGAATAGATGCTTAGCTCAGCAAAGGCTTACTCCAAGCCTACTATCCTACAAGCCTTGTCCCAGCCCTTAAGAAGCGCCTAATTTGATGGTGGCTGAAAGAATAAGCAGCAGGTCCTTATATTCTTGAGAGTTTCCTATGGCAGAAATGAGAAGCAAGGTTTGAGGGAGAGGAGTCCAGGGAGTGCTTTCCCAAGAAAATCTGCCAGGAGTCCTGAAAAATGTCTATTCAATAACTGTCTGGTGATGATAATGAATAGCCTTTGTATAACTCATTAATAATAATAATAGCTAACACTTAATAGTGCTTACTCTGTGCCAGACAGTGCTTTAAATGTGCCTAGAATATTAACTCATAACATAAGCAACAGCCTAATGTTATAGATACTACCATAGTACTCATATTTCAGCTAAAGAAACTGAGGCACAGTTTTAATAATTTATTCCAAAGTCGACAGGCAGGTAAGAGGCAGAGCTAGGGCACTGAGCTCCCCTATACTGTTTTTCATAACTTTATCAGCATTTCTAAAAAAAAAATACAAACAAAAAAACAGACTTAGAGACTCTGTCATTTCAGGGTGCCAGAAGAGAAATGGGCTTCTGCTATAGACTGCACAGGTCAGACACATAGCTGTCAGATGACATCAGTTTATCCAGTCTTCTCCACCATGCAGAGAAGGTTATGCTCAATGATTAGAAAACTAGATTGGGTAGGAAAGGTGACTTACTCTAAGTTCATACTATATTTTTTGACTTGTTTTAGTTTATGAACCCTCATGCCTTATTTTCTCCTGAGTGCTACAGAGGGACAAGAGTTTTAGCAAGGAAAACAAAGGGTTACTTGGGGAAGAACTGTGTGCAAGGGGTCACTTGAGGGAGGCAGCTCATTGTGACCGCATCTGAGCACCCATTATGAGCCAATGCCCAGCGTAAGCTCTGCATGTGCTTCATCCATTTTTTTCCCCACGGCAGCCCTGGGAAGCAAGTATTATGATAATGTCCTCCTAACACATGGAATCAAGCATCATGAGGTTCATTAGTAACTTATATGTCATGTAGCCAGTAAGTGGTCAGGACAGGAAGTGACTTCTTTACCTCTTCAACTAGACTTCCTCACACGATGACCTTGAAAGAGAGTGTGATATCAGAAAAAAGAAAAATCAAACCCATTTCTTCCTACTATACTCTCTTATAACACAATCAGTCCAGAACAGATCTGTGATCACTGCTCACCGCTATGTGGTTTCTGTTTACCAGCAAGCGAATGTCTATTAGATCCTTCAGTGACCCCAGCAGGGTGTCCTGTTTTCATTCCACACTGCCAATGTCTGGTCATAATGTCTAGTCTCACAGGTGGAGGCTGCAATGCCACAGAACAGCCACCTAGTTCAGACTGCAAGCGCCAGGCTGTTCCACCTCTGCTTGTGGCCAGCTGGCTGTCAAGGGAGGATGACTTGATTCCACCCTCGGGTTTGATGGCTTGTTACAAAGGACATACTGATGAACATCAGGTGGAAGAGATGCATAGAGCAGAGCCTGTGGTAAGGGCCAAGACCCTTCTTGAGTGCTTTACTCTCCAGAAACTCCCAGAGTCTGCTCCTCCTGGGTGTTTATGAAAACATGTTTCAGGAGCATAATTGATTAAATCATTGGCCCTTGGAAAGCAGCTCAGCCTTCAGTCTTCCTTATCTAGATGTTAGGAACTGAAGCTTAAAATCCAAATGCTCTTATGTTACTTTGGATTTTCTTTCTTTGGTTTTTTTTTTTGTTTTGTTTTGTTTTTTGTCTTTTTGAGGCTGTCTCAGTATGCAGTTCAGGCTGGCCTTGAGCTCACTTTTGTAGCCCAGGCTGGTCTTGAACTCACACCGATCCTCCTGCCTCAGCCTCCCGAGTGCTGGGATTACAGACATGCGCCACCAAGCCCAGCGGGCTTTCTTTTGACCAGTCACAATATGGAAGCCACACAGGAGCAGCCAGCCACCATGTCACTCCTGAGTACACAAAGAGACACTTTGGAAATCCAGGACTTTAGGAGCTGCATGCCAACAGAGCAAGGGAGAAGACCAAATGCATACTAGAATATCACAGATTCATTCTATCATTACTTTTATTTGTTGTTGCTTTCTATCTTGGGAGACTAAGACACAATAAGGTTAAGGTATCTTGTCCACTATTACAGAAATATCTGAAATTGTTCAGTATGACAGATTTGAGCCCTTACAGCTAGACTCCAAAGAACTCCCACTTCCTTTCACTGTATCTAGTAATGAGGCCCACATTTAGGGCTCAGGCCAGGCCTTCATTAGGGCTGGAGCTGTGTACTTTTCTAGGCCTGCTGGGTTATGCTGGCAGCCTTCTCTTCCACATCCTGTGAAACTAAAAACTCAATTTGCAGCTCATGGTTGTGTCCTCAAGCCACACCTTCTCATTGATCGCCCAGACTCAGTGAGAAATGATTTTATAAGCTAGCTGGCTTTGAAAAGCATAGAGCAGCAGCCATTGAGCATATGCTTCTGTGGGTATATATTTATTCAGCTTATGTTGGGTGTAATTTTGGATGGCTTGCATATTTTATCTCTTTTTTCTTTTTTGTCACAGAGAGCAATTTAAAAGAAAAGTAGGAAAAAATTCTATCCCTAAATGGATTCAGATGCCATGTATGTTGGACCCTTAGGGACTTGGAAAGAAGGCAGTTCCCCAAATCCAGCGTTCCAGGAATGGAAGTAAGTGAGTGGGAAAAAAAATTACAGGAGGTGCTAAGAATTAAGCATGAATGCTGATGCTCATGGCAAGGCATCACCCACCGAGGCCCGGCAGGAGGGGCTCTGGTGCCTTTCTTCCAGGATCTTGCCCACAATCCATCTGATTTTCTCATCTAGGTTGAGAAATGATGATCTTCTCATCATTTTCTGAGCACTGAGCACTGGGAGGGTCCTGGGAACACTGTCCCATGCACCTGCCCTGGCACTGCCATGCTGCAGTGCCGTGGTACACACAAGGACACTGACACTTCACGATCGACTCCATCCATTGGCACAGCAGGAAGCTGGATGCCGAGAGCACGGCTCCAGAACTAACCCAAAGTCTCTGACAATCTCTTCTATGAGTTAGTGGAGTCCCGGTCCTGGCGCTGCCCGTTTTGATGTAAGTGGCAGTGAGCAGGTCACTTCCCTCCAGAATTGTCCTCTGTCCTCAAAAGGGGGGCAGGGGCAGCAAGAACAGTTGTTTGGGCTACACTGAAGATTCAGAGGTATAAAGCTGCACTAAAGTTATTCGAGATAGGACTGTTTTAAAGTGAACTTTAGAAAAAGCTTGCAAGTTTCGGTTTGGACCAGCTAGAGGGGAAAAAATAAGTTTTGAGCACCAAAGATTCAGAGGAAGAAAACAAGATTCCAAACCAAAGAGAACTTACATGAGGGGGAAACACTCATCCTAATGTGCAGAAAGGCGGGCCCATGTAAGACTGAAGGTGACAGAGCCAAAAGCAGCCATGTAAATGCCCAAGAGCTCTTTGGTGGCCAGGGCACAGGCCATCTCATAAGGGTTCAGTACAGATCTCACACATGGTAAGTACACAGGAATGAACTGGAAATTCAAAGAAATCTGACTGATAAACAAGTGTTGCTTCAAATGAAGGCCAAGATCAGTTTTATAAAGATCTAGATCACTCAGATGCATAAAATGATCGAGAATCTACCACCAACAGTCATTATATAAAACAAAAGTTGTTACTCTATGCATTGTTCTACATAGGAAAGGAAAACAATAGTGAAAGCAAGAGGATATGATTAGGATGAAAGTCAGTGTTAGTGCTGTTTCTTCATGAAAGAGGTAAAAATGAGAAATAGAGACAGAGCAGGCAACTCAGAGGGGACTTCTGGAATGCAAGTAATATTCCCATTCTTGCTTGAGTGATGGCTTGATGGGTATTGTTTAATTAGTCTTGATTAAACTGTAAATAATGTTTTCCATGGCATTTATAATATGCCATTTCATAGTAACATTTGTAAATACATATCATCTAGGAAACCTAGAAAAATATCAGACTCTGTGCAGTAGATTTTGGAGGTCAGATGACTTGGAGTTACTAGTATCTATATTTTAAACGGTCTTGCACATGCCTATTATAAATTCATGATTTAAAAAAAGGTAAGGCGTGCTAGTTGAAATGGTTGGTTTCTAAAATAAGAAAGCAATGAAAACACAAAAACTGGTTCCGCCTGTTTTTCCTGGAATTGTAACTTATGGAGAGTCCTCTACCACTGTCCTGAGCTTTAGTGTGCATGGAAAACAGTTCTCCAGTAGGAGTGGAGACACCACATGGCACAAGCTCTTCCAGGCTCTTCTTCCATGTCTAAATATGTACAGGACCGAGTACAGCTTCGATGTAGGGACTGTTGGTAGGAAGGAAGGTGGCCCGGGGCAAATTGTAGAATGAGTAAGCAGAGTCATATTGGGGAAAATGGTCATGTTATCACCTAAGTTTATTCCATAGTCATGAGAACCAGCTTCTAAAAATGACCCTTTCATTTAAATGGCAATGGAGATAATTTGTGAAGCCAAGCAAAGCGAGAGAATAATACCATGTTTCCTACTTCACCAAACTCCTTGTTTCATAAAAGAAATTGACCTTGAAAAGGGAGGTCATGGAAGTGGTTTTGACTCATGTCTGGCTGAGCACAGGAGGTCCTGCCAAAAGCACCATAAGGTACATGGATAATCCCAAGTTTTGGGGAAAGACAGGAGAGGGTCAGAGTTGTTCACCAATCTGCACCAATCTGCTCAACATTGCAGTCTCTCAGCCACAAGGGCCTATGTAAACCTGAGGCTTTCTTATGGCTAAGTCTACTCTCTTTGGTGGTCCAAAGTTACACTGAACCAGACTCTATGCCTAGGAACACGTACCTTTCTGCCCAAGAAGGGTGAACAGTGGCAAGTGTTTGATGAAATCTCTTCATTGCTGGCTACTTTAAGATGAATGGATTTAAGGTATCTGGGATGGTGGGTAAAAGATTTTTAAGGCCAAGACCAGGCATTGTGGTGCATGCTTGTAAACCCAGTGCTGGGGACGCTGAAAACAGGAGTTACATTTTGAATCCTTTCGAGTTGAGTTCAAGCTGCCTATTGAGACCCTGTACCAAATATGTTAAGAAAAAAATTAAATTTAAATCTTAAAACAAGTATATTTAAGGCAAGAGTTATGGAAAAGCTGGAGAATACAGGGAAAAGAATAACTTTAATTACTCATACAATTAATAATTAGCAT
>PVJA010011332.1:29937-55116 GCA_004027025.1 Myocastor coypus
CCCTCCCCTTCCCTCCCTCTCCCATCCCCTCCCCTTCCTTCTCCTTCTCTTTCTATCACGCTGGGAATTAAACACATCTCTTCACATACCCCAGGCTCAGACGTTATCCGTGAGTTATATCCCCAGATGCTCACTTTCATTTTGACCCAGGGAAAATCATTATGCATGGCTAAATTCTAGCTGGAAAGCCAGTTGTCTCTCAATAACATGCTCTCTGAAAAGCATATATAAAGATGTACAGTTCTGTTGTGAAAAACCGCCCTAACCAAACACAACTGAAGGCTTCTTATGCATTCATATTTCAGCTCACACACAAATTCTTATTTGTATTTGCATATGCGTAGGTAAAAATGCACAGGAATTCTATATATAGACGGATCGTGGTACAATCATCTCCAAGGTAAGTGTGTGATAGAGAGCAAGGGCCTTGGGTGTTTTTTTGTTTTTTTGTTTGTTTTTTTCTTTATATATCTCAGGAGTTTGGATTTTTTTCATTTTATGCTGTGCATGTGCAAAGTGGGGAGTGGGGAGCAAAAGAAAATTGAAGGCCAGATGGAGAATACAACTGATGAATATAAAAATTCTATTATTATAATTAAGAAGAACAAAATTTTCCCAGCTTTCTCATTTCAGAGCTATAGAAAGCTGTCCAAATACCAGGGACTTGAAGCACAGCAGGCTTCACAGGGGCTTGGCATGGCCAGCGGTAGGGAAGAGCTGTGCTCCCCACTCCCGTGTGCCTGTCCCTGCAGCGTCACTAGGCTCTACTCCCTCAAGCACTGCTTTTATTTCCCATCAGTCCTCTGCATAAGGGCCCTTTCTGGCACACATGCCACCCTGTCCTTGAATTGCAAACGGAAGATGAGACAGCAGCTTGCAATGGAGAATGGGTGGCAAGCTGCTCTCAGCTCTGCTCCTGGGCCTGCTGCGGCTGATTCAGCCCAGTGTTTCACCTAAATCACGGAACATTAAAAAATTGCCCTTCCAGACCTCCTGGCATCTAATCTAAAGAAATAAAGCACAGAAGACGACTTCTGCCCCGAATGCTCAGAGACACACAACATATAGCAAAACAGGAAGCAATCAAAATGTCCAAGAAGACAAAGCAATAGGCAGTGCCTTCCTCCCACACAGTATCTGGCAACCATTGCATTGGTGTTTACAAAGAATTTGTCCTGGTAAAGGGTTCATCTCACATTGAGCTTCCTGGCCTTAAGTTCCCCACTCTAGACCTTAGGCAGTATAAGGACCTACACAACACTAGTTCTCTACCTATAAGAGAAGAAGTCATAATTAGACTCACCTCAGATGCCTGGAACATAACAAACACACAATTTTATTTTCATCATCTCTACCACCTCTATTATCCCTGCTGGAGATAGCAAATGGTAATAACAATAGTGACCATGTTTCCTGCCTATTTAAGGCCACATACTGGCTGCTCTCTATGTATTATCTGTTACTCCTCACAGTGAATTTGTCAGGAAAATATTATTATCCCTGTTTTGCCCAACAGGATACTTAGAGAGGTCTTTAAGAACTTGCCGCTAGGTCACATGGCTAGTTAGAGTCAGAGCTCAATTCTGTCCCAGGTGTGCTAATGCCAGCAACTGTAGCCTTAAGATACTGAAGGCAGGGATGCCATGGAAGGATACAAGCTCTTCGAGACAGACGCCTTTCCAAATGATAAAAGGCCCTGTGGCTCACATGTGTACCTGAGTGAGGCAGGTTCATGAAATGCATGGTTGCCCTGTGAGTGGTGCATCTAAGGATGCCACCGAAAGGAGGCAAAAGGTTAGACTTGCTTTCCTCTGGGCACGTGCTTGACCACCCACCGGTGCACTCATTCTCGTCTGCCCTCCCACGCTGTCATCCCTGCTGCTAAGCCCTCCCAGCATTAGAGCCACTACTCTAAGAGAACCTCTAACTTCACATCATGGATTCTGATAGTTGAAACTTAGCGATGCATTGGCCATTCCCCAGGCTGGTCCTAAATACCTTCCATGAGCTCCAGGATGGAGTCTTCTCCCTGGAAGGCTCCACTTTCCTGGCGTGATGGATTTAATCTTTCCTGCCAAATAGTTAGCAGAACCAAAGCTGTTATTTGCGTATCTTACCTTCAGCCTGGGCTTCTTTCCTCTCTCTACATCCTTCTTCCAGGAATCAAAGAGTAAAACATGTCACGCTGGGTGATGGCTGCTCCCTGACTTTAATAGATAATGACTTCCACACAATGAAACCAACTTACCAGAAATACCATCAGAACTGGAAAGACTGGGTCCCAAAGGAATAAAATGAGGTGAAACCATAGAGAACTCTTCAAATGTCACAGGAAGAATAAAATATTTAATGTCATAAAAGGGAGCCAGGTTTTATGAGAATGTCATGTATTTTGATCTTGGAAATCCTTCGCTGCCACACCCTCTCCCTACCAGGTTAGAAGACAAGAAGGCTGTGCTAGAAATTTGCAAGAAAAGATGCAAAGGCATCAGGAGACCACCCCCCCCGCATCCAAAGTTTAGCATCAATGATAGTTCCAGTTTTGTCCTGTCCAGATCATTCCTGTTCCCTTTCCTAATTAAATCTTCTTTCCATTTTCTCCAGATCTCTTGGATTCTGAGGGAAAAGACTAAATCCTGGACATTGAAGGTGAAAAGGATGCTCTCTGACCCTGGGGACACAGGATTTTGCCAGGGAGAACTGTTTCAACCTCTGTAGTTGTCATCTGTTACCTTATGAGGATGGGCCTTGGACTTTGATAAACTTGGGCTCAGATCTCTGCTCCGCCTTCTCCTAGGCAGGCAAATTTCTCATACTTTCTGGGTCTGTTCCTCATGGGTAACTTGAGAGGAGCAGTGCTTGCCCTGTGACATTCTCTGTGGACCATTACATCAGAGGACACTCTGAGAATGATAGCCTGGGGAGGATCCACCAGTGAGATTGTTTCCCAAACTGCAAAGTCTGAAACAGTCCTCACAGAGATGCCTAGTCCTCCTCCTCCTCCTCCTCCTCCTCCTCCTCCTCCTTCCTCTTCCTCCTTTTCTTCTTCCTCTTCCTCTTCCTCTTCTTCTTCTTGCAGTTTCAGCCAGCCCTGGGGGTGGGGCTGGCGCAGTATGTGCTGCCGAGGATCAAACTGTGGTCTCTGCGGTTGCTTAAGCTTCCCTAAACAGGTGCCTTAGACCACTGAACCATCTTGCCAGCCCAGCCTACCTTTGACATTGCACCTTTTACACAATTTTTAAAAAGAATCATCTATATGGCAAGCATCATTCCTTCTAGTTTGGATATTGGCAAAACACAGCCTAGTCATCTAAATTCTAATATCCTGATACTATTTTCTTAAATCAGAAATAGCTCAGTGGATTAAAGCACCTGCAAACAGGCACAAGGGCTGGGGGTTAGATCCCTGGGCCTGCCATGCCAGCCCCACCCCCTGGGTACTCTAAGACAGCATGGTGGCACGGGCCTGGTATTATAGGCCCTCTTCCTCTTGGGAGGCTGTAAACAGGCATGTTACTATGAGTCTAATCTAGTAGTGAGACCCTGAACACCTTGTAGACCCTTCCTTAAAAAAAAAAAATATATATATATGTATATATATATTATAAGGTATTTCCTATCTGTCTTCAGTTTTATTTTAGCTTCTGTTTTTAAGTAGTTTACATTTACGAGAAAATAAGTTGATATAAACACTGCTGATCTCTAAGGTCGGTGAGTGTAGATCTGTGGGGATGGGCTGGGCCTTGCCTGTCCGATTCCGGCCAGACCCAGCCAAGGCTGAGTCTGGTCACGCCTGCTGGAGGAGGCCCAGACCCCAGGCAGAAAGCAGCAGGCTGCCTCTGGCCAGCTGTGACTGTGCTGGGCTCCGCAGCGATTTTTCACCCTGCTGATTCCTCCTGCTTTTCTTCTCTGCCCTCACCAAGCTTCCTTCTTTAATTACAGCTCGGTTGAGTCATAAAAAGCAGGGGGCGAAGGGGAAGCGCGCGAGGACTGGAGGGAAGCAGCCTCTCTCCGCCTTACTGAACCACATTCCAGCCTCTGCCTCCTCAGAGCAGCCCCCAGAGCAGGCTGACCTATAATAAATGAAAATTTCCATCTTTGTTCATCTTGACTTTAAAATGGCTGAGTTGTGCTGTGGCCTCTCGACATCTCCGGGTGCTGCGGGGTCCTGCGGTCCTTCCCACTCCCTGGAGAGCCAGATGGCTTTTCTGGTCAAGATGGAAACAAAGAAAGAGAGCAATGGAGGTAGGACGGATACTGAGTGCTTGTGGGTTTGCAGCTGGCCTGGAATTCGCCGGCCGGGGTGGGAGCGATGACATAGACACCTCCCAAAACAAACCGCTTCTCCCTGGGGCCGCAGTGTGAATCCACCCAGCACAACCCTTTCTTCTAGCTTCCTGAGCTTCTGTGCTTTCCCACCAATCCCAGTTGCCTACCAGGCTGTGTGATTTATCTCACGTGCAAACTGAAATGCATAGGAATACCTAACTCGTAGGATTACTGCAAGTATTAAATTGGTAAAAAAAAAAAAAAAAAAAAACCTAAAATAAATAAATAAATAAATAAATAAATAAATAAGCAGAACACTTGGAACTATACCAGGAAGTAAAGGCTTGTTCTTTTTTTTTTTTTTTTTTTTTTTTAGGGTTGCTGTTACACTCGTACCATTTCTCTTTTCATGAAACGGATACAACGGAGCTCATCCAGGGACAATTATAAGCATTAACTGCCAGGAACATGAGCAAGCTGGCAGGAAGTAGGCGCTGAGGAGCGGCTCTCTCCACCCACCGGCTCCCTCTCCTGTTGCTTCACACAGCACTCCCTTAGGTATTCTCGCACAGAAAGAGAGAGTGCCTCCTTCAAGGCGGTCTGTCTCAGCTGTGGAGCTAGCTTACCAGTAACTCGGGCCTCTTGCTTTTTGTACGTCTTGTCCAGTTCCAGTGCTGTGAACGGAAGATGCTGACTGATACAGTAGCAAAACTGATACCGCAGTCCGCGACCAGAGGGTGGTGCACTTGGGATGGAGTTTAGGTCCCATCTTCCCGTGCTACGTGAGCATGAGCAACTTGTGAACCCTGCTAGGCATTTGTTTTCCAGTTTGCATGAAGCAGTGGTGCTGGCTCGGGTTAGAAGATCTCCAAGGTCCCTTCCTGCTCTGGCCTTTGTATGAGACTCAAGACTGTAGATGAATGGGAAGATCAAACATGATCACAGCGGGCTGGGCTACAGCTCAGGTGGCATAGTGCTTGCTTGGTAAGTGCAAGGTCCTGAGTTCTATTCCTGGTCCCAAAGAAACAAAAGAGTAGCTGGAGTAAAGATGACCACAGATTCTTTGTTCTTCTCCACGACAGCTGAAGTTGAGGTTTTGCCTGCTGAATCTGGGCCAGCCTTAATAATCAGCTTGCAACCACAGGATAATAAAAATGGTGTTCTGGGACTCCTGATGCTAGGATACTACGAAGATTTATAGCTTCTACTTAGGTTCTTGAAACACATTGTCTTAGTTACTGTTGTCTCATTGCTGGGACAAACACCTGATACTCAAAAATGAAGGAAGGAAAGGTATATTTAGTGCAGTTATTGGAGTTTTCAATCCATATTCAGCTGGCCCAAGACTGAGTGGAACAGGGTAGAGAACATCCAGTTCATGACAGTGGAACAGCAACAATATGGCGACGGAGGCAACCGACCCACCAGGGCAGCAGGGAACAACAGTGTCAGTTTGTCTCTCTATCTTTCTTTATATTACATTCAGGCTCTCTGCCTTAGGACATCCACCCTAAACCACACCCATAGTCCCAGCAGTACTCAGACCCATAATGCCAGCAGTACTAAAACACATAATCCCAGTGGATCGTGAGTCAAGTCTCAAACTCTAGAAGTCCCCGCCCATGATTGCTGGACGCTTTGGGAGGACAACTAGACAGAAGCCATAGCACACTTGTTTTATGGATGGTGCTAGTTCAAGTGAAGCCTCTGCAGTTGAAGAAGTTGAGGCCAAATGGAGAAGTGACATGTAAAGCCTGTAGGCATCAGCCCTACCTAAAGTCCGACATAGGCAGTGCCACCTACCCGTTGCACCAACTCTAGCAGTGGACACCAGCTCTACTGACAAAGAGGTAAAGGAAAGGGTGGTTGGAAAACTGAAACGCTGGCCACAGACACCCAGTCTGCCGCAGCTCAGACACAAACTCTGAGCCACCTTTTGCATATTCCTGACCCACAGAACCGTAAGTCAGTAAAACAAGCCTTGGAGCCACTGAGTTTTGGAATCGTTCATGATGCAATGCCATGTAACTGGGACAGCAAAATTAAGCCGTCAGCAGGCAGCGTGATGTGGAGAAGGATGAAGTCCTCGGAAACGGCTCCTTCAGAGGCTTACGTTCCATGTTGGGAAAACCAGAATAATGCCAAGGAATAATATGAGTGCAGTGCATCGGTCAGGGGCAGCACTTACTCAGGAATGGCGGGGGAAGCATCCCCCCCCCGTGAAGCCACGATTAAGTGCTTACAGTTTGCTTTATTTTTGTCTTCTATCTTGATTACAGTTTTCCAGTGTTTATGCTGCCATGCAGAATCAGTAGACTCCTAACTTATATTTAAAACGGTGCCTTGCTGATATCATTATGTCTGTTGGGTTTGTAACATTTCTAATACACAACAATTTTTCACTCTGTAGGACACTGCCAGGGAGCTCAGGCTCCCTCCCCATCCTGATGCTTTGTGCTCTGTTACTTTTTCCATTTTCTGATCAAGAGCTCACTTGTCCTCAGAAATTATTTGGAAATACAAAGGATAGAATAATTCTTTCTGTAGTCACTCCCTTCTCTGCCTCTCTCCTTCTATTATCCTTCGCTCTGTGTAAGTATTGCTTTGCTCTTATGACAAACTACTACAAATGTGAGAGGTTAAGGCAATGTAATTGTATTCCCACATAGCACTGTCATTTGATTTTTTTTTTTTTTTCCTGTGCAGGACCAGGGTTCAAACTCATGACCTTGTACTTGCCAGGCAGGCACTTGTGCCATGGAGCTGTATCTCTAGCTCCATGTAGTTTGAAATTTCAACACAAGTCTTCCATGACATAATCAAGATGTCTGCAGACTTGTGTTTCTTTCTAAAGGTGCCAGGGCTGAATCCCACTCTTCCTGTTCTGGCTTCTAGAACCACCTTCTAGAGACACCTTCCGGGTGCCCTGCTGTCTGCACCTCCCTCAGGCAGCCCTCAGCTTCCTCTTCCATATTTAAGGCTTCCTGTGATGATGCCGGGAATACCCTAATGATCCACGCAATCTACTTGTTTTAAAGTCTGCTGAGTAGGAATCTTCATTCTATGTGCAAAATTAATTCCCTTTTGTGTCATGTAACACAACATAACTGAGTCACGGGTTCTGGGGATTAGGAAGTGGACGTGTTGGAGAGGACATTATTCTGCCCACCACACCCCTTATATCTATTCTCAAAATGAGCAACTATACACCAGAAGAATGCATTACTCCAAAGGAATGCTATCAAAGCAGCAGAAGAAAACCAAGGCAAAAAAGTCTGCTACTATATTTTTAGAAGTTGGGGCTTAGATAAAAGATAAAAGTTATATTAATAATTTTAGTGTAATGGAAGCATCTGTGATGTATTACAGATTTAGCTTCCCTTACACCTACAGAGAAGTAAAGATCATTTGAGTTGGAGGAGGAAGGCAATTTTAAAAGTCACACAAGATAACCTGGTGACTTCTAATGAGGCTCCTCAGAGGGAACACCATGCTCGCTTCCCACCAGACTAATCACATGGGTGGCTGAGAGTGACGAAGGTCTCTAGAAAACTGGGTGAGTTCAAGGTCAAGGCAGCGGCGTCTTACTTACCAGACAGCATCTGTTTGATGGCAGCTATAACTTAGTGCTCTTTCCTGGCATAGAAGAGCTGGTGCAGGTCGGGTGTGGTGGCGCACACCTATAATCCTAGTATTGGGGAGGCTGAGGCAGGAGGATCTGTGTAAGTTCAAGATGGCCTGGGCTACAAAGGTGAGCTCAAGGACAGCCTGACAGCCATAGTGAGATAATATCTCCAAAAGACAAAGAAAGAAGAAGAAGAAGAAGAAGAAGAAGAAGAAGAAGAAGAAGAAGAAGAAGAAGAAGAAGAAGAAGAAGAAGAAGAAGAAGAAGAAGAAGAGGAGCTGAATGTAAATGCTCTCAGGCGATTCTAGATCAAGAGGGCTGCAGACAGCTTCTCTCAGATCCCTAGCGTGGCACAGAAAACCTGCTGGATATTCCTCATGCCCTCGCCAGGGCTGGAAGGCTATCTGACGGATAGAGCAGCAGGCTTTGCCTGGCTTCCTGGTGGAATGGAGTATCAAGCAGCAGATGCCAGTGCGCACCACACCACTGGGAATCAGGTGGGAACAGAAAAGTCCTTACATGTATTAGAAAATAAAGCATGACCTATATGGGTCAGAGGGGACAGCAGGCTCCAGACTGAGAGGTGGAGGCAAAGCACCAGCTTTCCCTTGGCTCCCTGAGCTTTAGAGTCTCAGACCTTGAACTGCAATGCTTAGGAAGAAGTAATAGGTAAACAACTGAAATTGACTACAGTTAAGTACTAATTTTGTAGAAATAAACGAAGTCAAACAGAAATGATATCAGGTATAAGAGCATCATAGAAAGATATGCTGTGCTTCTAAAGACATACTATGTCCAATATCAGTGGTATGGTCCAGTACAGAAACAGCACTCTGTAAATACTGTAGCAGTGCCCATTGTACTTGTTTTATTTCCCAGAAAATCTGTTAGGTAAAGAATTGTTGATCCCACCCATAACACTGGGAGGATAAGACGGATGAGGTCAAGCTCACGAACGAGCAAATCAGGGCAACCACGCACTGAGGCCAGCCTTCCTTCTGAGGTCCTGCACTTCTGTCTCTTCTCAGCTCTGGGGAGAAAGAACCCAAAGTGGCTTCGGTTCTAAGTACGATGCTGGGGACCGATTTTGATTTTCTGACCTGCGCTTACTGATGGAGATCTCAGAAAGTCATGCTACTTCCTGAGCCCCGTTTGCTCATCCACACGGAAATCTGTAGTCCCGATATGTCGTGAGCATGAATTATCCGCTATGGACATGGTTTGAGAATTTTAATGTATTTGCAAAGTATGTTTATTTTTATGCCAGATGGAGTTTCTTAGAAGGGGGGCTCGGAGGAAAGGTTTCAACTGCTAGGCATAAGAAAGCATATAGAGAAACGCAAGGCACTTTACATCTCAATGTAAACGCCACAGTGTTGGCCTGTCTATTCTACAGAGCAGTTTGACTTGCATCTGTTTAATGCTAGCATTGAAATTTTAACATTAAATCTTTAATCAAGAGAGGAAGGTCTCTGACAACCTCATCAGACTACTGAATTTTCTTTTAACCTCCAGGGAATGAATGTTCTTTCTTTCTGTGTTTTTCTCCTTCCACTTCATATTAATGAAAGAAAAAGAGAGACAATTGCTGCCTACACACACACACACACACACACACACACACACACACACACACTTCTGCCTCTGGAAGTTTCATTCTTTGGGGACATCCATTTTAAAGAAGATGGAGCTTAATTATTTCTGAAATGAGAACTGATGCCAAAGAGGGAAAAAGCAGACAGCTCAATCCTTACAAAAAGTCAGCTTCGCTCTTTGGAGCCAACGCAGATGTAGAACATCCTTTTGACTTCTTTACCCCTTGACTGACTCTGGGGCTTGGACAGATCCTCTTTTGCTCTACCCCTCATTCTTTGAAAATATGAAGGATTGGTTGCAATATGATGAAGTAGATAGCGGCTCGAGTAGGCCAACCTGGTGTCTACAGCTTCTCCTCCTGCTGCTGGCACCCACAATTCCCTGAGACTCTGTCCACCCCCACCCTCCTCCGTCCCCCTCTAGTCTCCTTAGCCATTCTTTGCAGGTGCACTTTCCTGGCTGGAGCACACGGGGTGACACTTTTGTAGACAGGCTCAACCTATCTTCTGGACTACGGGGATTGGTACAGGCAAGTTGTCCTGGAGAGATGAGTCAGTGGTGTATGTGGAAGGAGTAGGAAAGAGGTGTAGGACTTTGTCTGGAAAAGATGCAGCTGACTGGAGAATGGCACTGTACTAAGAAAGCAGGAGCTGCGATGCAAAGAGGAGGCCAATGATGGCATGGGAACCTCTTGTCTCACTTTTACAGATGTTAAGACAAGACGCCTGATGCCCAGTGTTGTTAGAGGAACAGTTTGTGCCATTTTCAGCCCAGCGTCACCTGCTTCCAAAGCTGGGTGCATGGCCTAGGGGCACCACAGAGCAGAGACAGTGTATGACACAGTAAGCAGAAGGCGGCCAGCAGCAGGCCGTGGCAGCAGGAGCAAGCATGCCTGTCTATTTCTTCCAGGCTATGTACTCTTTGGGCAGTGCCACCCACACTCAGAGTGGGGCAGCCTCAGTCCTGGCATCAGGTCCTTAACCCCAGTATCATGCATTAATCCCATCACCACTCACCCTATTTCCAGCTACGTCCCCAGACCCCGCCTATGACATATGAGATCTAGATACAAGTATGACACTCCTCAACCCAATGCTGCCTAATGGCCACTGGGGATGCTATGTTTCCCACCTGGCCTTCACTACTCTGAGTTGAATATAGGACACTTAGAGTCCTAAGGATTATAAGTAATAAATGTTCAACTGTTCTACTGTACATTCCACTTTGCGTTTGTAAACCCCAGGTGTTCATGTTATATGAAATGAAACTGAGTATAGAGATTCCTCAAAAAAAACAAAAAAAACAAAAAAAAACATAGATTTTCCACTTGACTAGATACATTTGAGGATGGATCTCTAAGAGACTTAAAGACATGCATGCCCTCATTCATAGCAGCACAACTCCCAACAGCTAAATCTTGGAAGTAGACTATATACCCATCAGGTGACTAGCGAAGGAAAACATGAAGTGATAGGTAGATAGATAGATAGGTAGATAGATAGATAGATAGATAGATAGATAGATAGATAGATAGAATTACTCAGCCATAAAGAAGGACTAATGTGACTCATCTGTAGGAAAACAGATACAGGTTGAGTTCATAATGCTAAGTGAAATACATCAGACATAGCAAGTTAAATACGGTAGCTACTCATGCACAATAACCCAATCTGTAAATGATTTACAGAGCAAATGGGAGGATACATGATAGGAAACATGGACATCAGCAGTGGTGGTAGGAATGTAGGGGAGAAAGCGGAAGTACAAAGGATCAAGGCATAACATACACATACTGATTTCCCACAATTAATGGACTTGTTATGTATTGCAAACACATGCTAATAAAAACTCCAATTGCCTGTCCATCTTTGATGACATATATTGATCTTTGAGTCTAAAATATATTTTCACAGGTCATCTCACTGTAGATGGTCCTGGTAAAGACCATTTTCCCAGTTGCTGAGTAGGTGTGTTACGGGCTACTTGTGTATTCTAATTTTGTTGAGTCTCATTCAGAAAGCCTTCTCCTCCCATGCCCACCCTTATTTCTTCTTTAGTTATTGAGCTGACTACTGTTAGGTTGCTAAGCAGAATTATCAGATTCTCTGGGTGTTCCCTCAACTGGCTGGGAGAGAGAAATTCTAGAACCAATCTAAGCTTGGAATATGACCAGTGAGCAATACGTGTGGGCACAGAAAATAACAATCCCTCAAAGAACACCAATTATTCCCCATGGGGGAAAGAAAGGCTTCATAAAGAGGAAGATACTTGAAACATGGCCACTCCTATGCCCCATGGGCTGGGAGAACAACTCATTCTTTGCAGAAGGAATAACTTGAGCAAAGGCCAGGAGGCATTCAACAGGTAGCATGTTGGAAGAAAAATATCTGTTATGGTGTGTGACTAGTTGTCCCCCCAAAGCCTTGTGTAGTCACTGAGGTGAGTTTCTAGAGTTTGTGATTAATTCTCCATTCATTGCTGGGATTATAGGCACGAGTGCTGCTGGGATTATGGGTGTGAGAATTACACCTGCGCTGGGTCAGAGCCTCAGTGCAAATATGAGGACGGGAGAGAGGCTTGCTGTCTGCCATTGCTCCCTCCTGTTCGCTCTTTCTGTCTTGGTACTTTCTGCCACCGTGAACTCTTGCCCTCTGCCGTACAGCAACTCTGCCTTGGTGACAGCTGGGTACGGGCTGAACTCTCCACCAACTGTGAGCTAAATAAGCCTTTCTTTACTTTGGAGTGTTGGGCATTTTGTCCCAGCAACAAGGGAAAAGTAACCTAGACAACATCTAATGAGCACCAGTTGGCTCTGGTGTAGCATGAAGTAGAGTGGTGAGACACAGGCCGGAGGGGAAGCGCCCTGGCTCTGAGCACTGGGCTGAGCTTAGCCTGTGGGGAAGGGTTGCCCATGTGTGTTCCAACACATGCACCTATGCACATGCTCTTTCCCTTGTTAAAAAGTCAGGTTCTTGGGTTCTCATTTCTTCTAGAATAGAACTCTGGACTTTGCACTTTGAACAACTATCTGAGACCATTCTTATGAAAAGAAATCAATTTGTGGACACCCTATTGTAAGCAACAGAGATCTTAGTTCATCTTCTCCTTTGTCCTTATCCACACTGAATCCTGAAATTCCATGTGCCTCAGGCCACATCCTTCACTCCCATGCTTACATCTCGGCCATCGGCACTAGGTCCCTAGTGTACACAGAGTGGTGAGAATATATTCAGTGACCATTTAAATATTTTAAAAAATATCCCCATGAAAGCCACACAGCCATGAGCCCCCCTCTATGCACCATTCCCTTGTTTTAAATGCACATATCACATTGCTCCTGCCACTTCCTGAAGCAGTTCTGGAGATCTGCTTCTGTGTCTGTAGGAGGCGTCCTCAGAGCACAGTAAGGCAGCTACTGAGCGTGTCTCAAGTGCAAGGCCACGCATACAGACGCGCTTGTGTGTCCTTGCCCACCTCATTTACTGGATCTGATACCATGCAATCTCTGCTTCTTCCCCAAAGTCAAAATGAGCACAAGGTCAACATTTTGAATTGATTCAGAGCATGGAGGCAGCCGGGACAGCAAACTAAAGCCAGTTATGAGGTGGGACTTTCAGAACAGCTTCAGGTGGTACGAGTGGGTTCAGAGCAAGGGGAGGCTCTTGAGGCAATATTGTTTTACTGTAACAAGTTTTAAAAATTTAAATATTTGCTGTGTTTTGATCACACCTCATGGACACATCTTTTGAAGCCATTTCCAGTACCAACTGCTTCAAGAAGCCTTAAGGTCTCAGCTGAACCTTTCTCTTCTGGATCACACCCAAGCACCTGTGCTTTGTAGAGATTGCATCTCTTTGACCCCCACTGGATTCACAGAGATAAGGCAAGCTCTACTGTACACCTAAAAGGCACTGTAAGCTTCCAGAAGTCCAGGCCTCTCTAGGATCTATTATATTGTAGGCACTTTAGTGATAAAATCTCATCTCCTTCTCCCAACAATTCCCAGAGGGACGTTTAACCTGGCCATTTTACAGGAGAAGTGACCAAAGCCTAAGGCTACAGTGGCAGAGGCATCACAGTGCAGCATGCCTTGGCCTGCCGCACCTCGCAAGGGAGAGGCCAGAGCAAGCGGCCATGGCATCGAGGCAGACACTCACCACACATCCTGAGGAGTCCACCTGGCGGTCGGACACACACTTGAAGTTGCGTGTGCAGCCCCCGTTGTTCCGTGAGCAGTCGCGAACTGGCCCAAAGGAGGACAGCAGGTCATTGATGGTTTCAAAGTACGTGGACAGCATTGCTTCTTCCCTTGGAGAGAAAGGGGACGATTAAATCCCAGAAACATCTGTGCTGCTGGATTTAAAAAAAACTCGATGTGAATGGGTTCATGACATTTGAAATCATCATTCATTTTATTGTATGCATCACTAGAAACACAAAGTAAGCAAACACTTATAAAATTCAGTAGGTAGGCCACCTTGCAGCATGGTGTTTAAGTCCTGCTGTAAAGAGGAAGGGCTTAGAGCTCTGTGTCGTTACATTCAGTAATCCCCATCATTTTCAAAGGTGGGTATGAAGTTTTCATTTTGCCAGCAGGTAACTGTGGCTTAAGGAAGTGAAGTGTCTTGCTGAATGCCACCCACCTTGCAGTGCAACAGAAGGGAAGTTTGAACCAAGTTTCAAGTCCCAAGAAAAAGCCATTTGACTCTTCAGCTTTGACCTTCATTGTAACTTCCTGTAAAAGTTCGAGAGCTCTAGAGCCGGGGGCAGCCTTACTAGTCCTGCTTGCTTAGTTCAACCTGCTGTTCAGTTCACAGAACTGGAGCTAGGAAAGGTTGTGAGACTCACCCCCCATCCCACAGTCTATGAACAGCCAAGCCAAGATGCAAACACATGAGTCTGACCTTAGGGTCACAGAAGGTTGTTTCTCAGAAGATTACAGATAAATCACACCACCAGGGTGGTTAGTGACAGCTGTTGGGGAGGCCACCGGGTGTCAAGGAGTCATGCGATTACTCCCAAATGAAATGCTCAGAAAGTGAGAGTGGAGCAGATACCAAAAGCCATGGATCTGCCAACATTCTGTAAGAATTCTGTCAAATGGATGCTGTCACGTGGGGGACAAAGGTGAAAGTCTCTTACGCTTCTTTCTGGGAAAAGGGACCCAAATCTGGGGCACCCTCCCAAGAACAGAAGATGCTTGGACATGCACAGCTAGCAGGAAAATCTGGGAAGCTTCACTGACAGTGCCTTTGCATTGCTTTTCTTAATTTTTCCCTACTTGGGCTTGTCTTATGACTCCAGATTTCACCTAGCTCATTTCCTGCCTCCAATCTTAATCTCTTTCTTCTCCATTTTTCATAATGACTACCAGGGAGCCTCATACATCCAAGATCTAAGGAGGTACTCCTGCAGTGACCAGCTTTTCAGTGCTTACAGAAGAGTCTAAATTAGTTTTCCTGGCCCTTCATGCTCCTCTAACCAGGGCCCTGGCCGCCCAGCCAGCTGGAGTTCCCCTGTTCTCACACTCTCTAGGCACCAGTCGCATTTCCTTTTTCCAATCCTAGAACATAGATTATTAGGTCTAGTGCCATGAAAACAGTCTCTGAATACAGCTGTGACAGGAGGTTGGTGGAAGAGCCATTTTGGGAGCTGTGTCCATGCAAAGTGACCTTAGAAAGCTTGGGAAAGACCTGCCAGCAGATCTGAAGCCTCAGCTGATCCCGTGGGTCCCTTTGGAGCTGTGATGATGCTTTACAGATGTCTTAAGTTGAGCTAAGCGGTCCAGAGCTTTGCAGGCCCACGGGAGCCTGTCATGGCTGAAGGCTGCTGTGTGTAAGCAGGAGCCATGGTGAGGCAGTGCTGTGTGGCAGAAGGCCATGCCCTGGGGGCAAGCAAAGCTCTGGGCTGTGAATTCGTGGCTTGGGGATGGGTGGGTATGATGTGGGTAGTGTATCAGCATGTGTTAGCTATCCCACATGCCTGGGACCAAAAGTGTTTCTGGCTGTGCTTTGAAGTTTGGAATATTTGCATAGACCTCACCTCTTGAGCATCTTTACTCCAAAATCTAAAATGTAAAGGGCTACAGCAATCTGGAGCTTTTTCAGGACCATCCCACAAACTACACCTTCAGCTCACTATGAAGTCTTTCAACACGTTCTTCATTTTGTCTGGGGGGTTCATCTCTGAATTTGCTTCCTGATGAAACCCTAGTTACCTTTGAAAGACATGTATATTTTTCCATACATTGCACATGGTTGTTGGGCCCCTGGCAAGTTCAAGGCAAGGTCCTATGTAGATGGCAAACAGCAGTGCTGCTGGCTGTGTCTTACCTCAACAGGGCTGCCTGGCATGTGCTTTGTGAAGCCCTCTCTACTTCCCCTCCCTAGGACTAATTTCCCTTCTTTTGAGCCCATTTTGAATAAATCTATGGTCTTGTTCATCTTCATTAGGTCCATGGTCTCTTACAGGGACTGTAAGCTTTCCCAGGGAAGGGCTCCAGGTTTGCTCATCCCTCTGGTCCCCAACACAGGGCATGAAAGAATATGTCCTTGACAGCTATTTTCAAATGCAGGAGAGAAAACAAGAAAACACAGATGCAGTTCTCGAGAACTAATCCTTTTGCTAAGAGATTGGCCGGCAGCACGCTCCCCACTGCAGTTATTCCCAGTCCCCAGCCCAGATCCTTCCTAACGGCTGTTAGATAGAGACAAAGTAAAATTGCAAAGAGGGCTGCCAGATTCTCCATCACTTAATAACTTCGTAGAGAGCGAGGTGACATGAGGCAGCGACAGATGTATGAGAAGAGAGAATTAACTGCTGCTGAAATGAAGCTCTGCAGAGACACGTTACCTTTGAATCATGGAAAAAGAGTTGAGGTTCCTGGGAAGACATTAAGGCTATTAAAATATTAACACCCTTAGAGAGATAAGAAATGGAACATGAGAAGAGACAATAAGACAGAGGAAGAGGCAATCATAGCGTGAGAGGGCAAGAAAGGAGAAGAACGATGGAGAAACTGCTACGGAGGAAGAAGGGAAACAGGCAGAAACACACAGAAGTATCAGAAGAGGAATGGGAGTGGTAAATCAACTGACGGACAGACGGGCAGGGAGGTCAGCAGAAAGAGGGACAGAGGCACCCAGAGAGGAGCTTCCTAGGCTTCATACAGGGGAGGAAGTATATGAAAAGGAGAGGAAACGAGCCAGAATAGGAAAAAGAAGTAGCGAGGAAGTCATAGGACTAGGAAACCTGCAGGTACGCAAAGCAATGTGTAAGTGTAAAGAAGAAAGAAAGACCAGAATGGGTGGGGGAAGGGACTCAGAGGCAAAAAGATAGCAGAGGACAGTGAAGAGGAAGACACCAGGCAGAGAAAAACACAGACCGAGAGCCCGCAGAGACAGAGAGCAACAGGGAAGACTAGATGAAGCAAAACAAGACATCAACAATGAGGAAACAGCCTCTAAGAAGAAAAAAACGACAGTTCTATGCTGGGGACACTGCATAGAACACAAAGGCTGGATCCAGTGGCTGTCAGGAAGCCAGGATAACTGACTATGTCCTGGTGGGGAAGAATCTAAGTACTCACAGGGCAGAGAGGAGCATTTTCCTAAGGTGGGGACTCTCTATCATTTTAGCTCAAGTCCAGGGTTTGCGGTAACTGGATCATAGACATACCCTGATAGTAAGGGCTGACGTAGATAGCAGTGGAGCAAGATAGGGGTGCCACTGGGGTGGACTGGAAGCCTGGGGTGGGAGTCCGGGGCTTTGTCACGTGTCTCTGTCATCACCTGCATCTTTATCATTTATGATTCCCTGAGCACCAACTCCGTGCCGGGCTCTTTTCTTGGGTTATTGCTTTTGGTTTTCATAAAGGGGTTCAGTGGTTTCCTCCTGTTCGGTAGCCTGGGGCTGTCAGATATCTGTGTAGGCGGGCACGCAGGTCTGCTTGACTGCAGCTCTATGCTTCTCCATGAAGTGGTTGAAACGTCCACAACGACTTCGTGCCCTGGGCAGGCCAGAGCACTGCTTATCGCTTATCGGAAACCCAGTCGAAATCATCATGGTTAGTTTCTGTCTGCTTTAGGGCAGACTGAAGGGGAACAGCTGAGTCTTCTTCATGTATCCTTCAGCCTCTGACCCCTGGATTGTGTTCTGGGGTCCACAGCAGGGAACAAGGTTCAGTGTTGCAGTCCGTGTTATACTAAGAGCAGAAACATGGTGTGTTCCTTTTCTAGAGCTGCTATCCTCAGTAGCACCTAGTGACCGGCTTAACGCAGCAGAAATCCCACCAGTTCTCGAGGCAAGATGTTGTTCAGAGGCAACATGCTGGAAGAGCCTCAGTCCTGCAGCTGGGACCCGGGAGACACCTTCTGCAGCTCTTCAGAGCTTCCGAGGGCTCTTGCAAATCCCTGTCTCCCTTCCATGGCGTGTGTTCTCAGAACACGAGTAGCTGCCTCTGTTGTCACAAGGCCTTCTTTCCCGAGTGTGCCTCTATGTCCTCCTCCAGAAAATGTGAGAGCCTGGTGATAGGCCCAACATTCAAATGGGAACTTGGTCACCTGTGTGATGGCAACACCAGGAACAGCCTTTTAGGAGATCATCCAGTTGGGAGCACGCAGACCTTTGCAAATGGGAGTGGCGTTCTTCCAAAAGAGCTCACCAGACACTGAACCTGGTGGCATCATGACCACAAACTCCCCAAAATGGTAAGAAATACATTTCTATTCTTCAGAAAACTTCCACTCCATAGAGCCTATGAAGGCGGCAACAGAGGAGCCAAGCCAAGCTTGCACTGGAGGTTAGGCCACGGAAGGCTGAGGTCAGTGGGAGCTAGGATTCAAAGCCAGGGATCTCCCACTCCAGAAGCATTTCTTCTGACCCTTGTCCTCTACTCTCTCTCAAATGGAAATAATGCCTGTCTTGCCCCAACGCTACCAAAGATTGTGAGGACATAATAGCACAATAGGCAGCAATGTGCTTTCCAAACCTTAAAGCCCAATGCAAATTTAGTCACCATGCATTCAGGTGGTGAATAATTGAGCACTTACTGCATGCCAGGAATGGGCGTGATTATCCTGGTCACTGTTTGCATCCAATTTCCTGGATCTTAGTCTAGATATTACTTAAAACATTTCTAAGTAGTTCTCTGGCTCTCAGGGTTTTTCTCTTCCTCTCTCCTCTCCTCTCCTCTCCTCTCCTCTCCTCTCCTCTCCTTTCTCCTCCCCTCCCCTCCTCTCCTCTTCTTTCTTATCTGACAATATTGAATTCTAAATGAAGTTAGCCAGACCCTATGGAGCTGGGGTAAGCAGCCATCTTTTTCATTATTGGCCAGGCCATGCGCACATGTGTCACGGGTTTCATTTGGCCCAGGCAGGTTGAGCAGGAGGTAGGGCTGCCTGGAATGGAGGCTGACACCGCCCACAGTTAATAAGCACCAGTCCAGGTCGGTGTCACTCACAGAGAGGTGAGAATGGTGACTCGGAGCAGAGACGGTGATAAGGCCCCCCACGGAATCACACTCCAATCCTTCGCTGCTAACCATCAGCAACTTCATTTCCTGAGCTCTAGGGGAAGTGAGAAGGGAGCCACAGCCTTCATAGGAGCCAGGTTCCCCCCTTGCCCAGCTGCCTTGGGGTCTAATGAGCCTTCCAGCACTTGACTGTGACTACGAGAGGCACCATGAGTAATGACCAAGAAAGGGCGGAGCTGTCTGGAGTCAGAGACCCGAGAGGCAGAGTCCTGGCTTCTGCCACTGACAAGACTGCAGGGGAGTCCCTTAAATTCTGAGCTTCCACTTTCGCATCAGAAATGTAGATATTAAAATCAACCCAGCTATCAATATCAAAGTTAACATGAGAAAAAAATTCTGTATGATAAACGCCTTGCACTCGGTACGTATTAGCAGTTAGTAATTATAGGTACTGCCTGACTGGCCCTCAGAGTTGCGAGAAGCCTGCCTGGAGAAAATGCGAGAAGCCCCACGCAGGGACGGCAAAGCAGGGCCCGTGTGCTGCGTTTCCTCATTTATAGCGTTTCAGTGGGGGTGTAATTGTTCTGGGCCCTGGGCTGCTTCCGGGAGCTGCAGGACTGTATGCATTATGGCACTCAACAGAGGACGCAGGCAAAATTCAACCAGCAATATAAGCGACTGCTTTACAAAAATCAGTTAAGAAAAAGCTTCCAGGGGAGAGGCAGGGTAAGCCGGTGTGGGGCACTGTCGCCGCAGTCAAGCAACTCTGCACTGGGCATGCTGGAACCCACTCCTGCTGTCACGGCTGAGCATTTCCTGTGGTGGCTCTGCAAGTAGCCCCACTTCTAGGGAAGAAATGCACAGCGGTGATGATAACAATAACAAGGACTGACTTCTACTGGGAATATGCAGACTGGGAACGCTTTGAGTGCTTGGATTATTTGGTTTACTTCTTCCCTTGGCCCTATGGGACTGCGTTATTATCCATATTCATATATATATATATATATATTTAAAGATACAAGTTCTTATGTACACAACGTGGCACTTACAGAGGAGAGGGTACTGGCCCTGAGCCCTACTGTGACAGGGAAGCTCCCTCTGGGTGGGTCGCATTCCAGGCTCTTCAACGTCCTGCCTCTCTCTTTAAGGTCGCACCCCACCCAGAGAGTCCGGGACACACACTGCAGCTGACACTTCATGTTCTGCTTCCTGTCTCAATTATGCTCTGTGCTAATTTAGGTGGTGAATACCGAGTGCTGCGCAGAGTGGTCTCAGAGCTTCCTGTGAGTGTCTCGGGTCTCTGAGGAGCTTGACTTCCTGTATGCTGCGAGCCCTCCCCGATTGCCTCCTCCAGAGCACGGGGCATGCTGCAGCTGTTCACCACATAAAGGCAGGGCTGGAGGAAGAGGAGGAGGGATTGCTAAGGCCTATCGGCTGGGTGGTGCTGGGAACAAAGAGAAATGATTCTGATGTCCATTGCTTGTCTTGGAAACAAAGACAATAATAATTCAACATGCCGCGATGTGGGTTAAGATTTATTATAATGGAAAGGATAATAAAATAAAATAAAATAAGCTCCTCATCACCGGCAAGTTGAACTGGGACCCTTCATAAAGGGCAAACATGCTTTGGAAATGCATTTGTTCATTTCACAAATATTTAACCAGGCTAGCGGTGGTGGTTCCTGCCTACAAGCCCAGCACGATCACTCTGAGTTCAAGGCCAGCCTGAAATTCTGTCTCGAAAATACAATAAGTAAGTAAATAAACAAATGAACAAAGAGAAAGCCTCAAACAAATATTTATCCTGTATTTATTGCGTGGGTTAAAAATCCTCCTCGAGCCTGCAGTTACTTAGTGGAAGCAGCACCCGGCGTGTACAGACTTCTTAGCAGCAGGCCTGTCTACAGCTAAGCCTGAGCCTATCTGTGTCTACGGACAGCTATATCTGTCTGTGTGCAGCGCTATCTATGTCTGTGGCTATATCCATATCTAAGTCTATAATTACAAACTGTGGTAGATGCTCTAAAATACTGAGAGTACTGTCATAGCATATGGCTGAAGAACCAACCTAATCCAGGGAACTGGGGATGGTGGGGACAGCTTTCCCTGAAGAGCTCTGGGCCTTCCCTGAGCCAGCCCAGGCGGTGGCCTGCTGGGGTTTGGCCACACAGAGGCCTTCTCAGGAGGGTGGAGTAACTTCAGTGCCCCTACCCCACACAGGAACCCCTGGTCCCAGTTAGATCTCCAAGGCCACTTTTTCTCCTCTCTGTATTTGTTTTGACTGCTGGGTAATAGGAATTCTCCTCCTCATCCATCCTCCCTCCAACCCCTTGCAGGTCCTATCATTATTTTTTAAAAGAAAAAAAGGTTCAGTGACAAATGTTGAGGTTTGGGGATTATTTACTCATGAAATATCCACATGCAGGCATGGAAGGCTCCCTATGGGTTCTCACTGCAGGGAGAAACTCATTAAGATGGGTGCTAAAGATGGAGCCCCTTCCCCCAGCTGCAAGTGTGCTACTGCTGCACAGGCCCCTGGGAGACCTGGTGAGCTGGGGCAGCCTAGGGAGTGCCCCCAGGGACCTGTTCTCCAGCAGGGAGAGCCTTAGCAAGGAGGCTAGAGGCATCTGCGCCTCCTCCCCCTGTGTGTCCTTGGGTAACCCCGTTCTCCCTGGGCCTCAGATCCCACATCGGGACAGCGATGGGGTGATCTCCAAGGGCCATGGACCTTGGACGACCAGTAACACCAAGGCTTTCCAAGAAGGTGACCATTGTTGGCAGTTACCGATTTCAAAGATAAGGTGGAAGTAGAAGGCAGGAGAGAGAACAAATATTCTTATTTCACACTTGCGGAGCTCAAAGGTCTTATTCAGTCAGGGAAGAAATCAGGAATAAACACAAGCAAGTTACTTATGAAGATGCCTGAAGCTCAAATCCAAGCTCTGATTTTAATTATTATATCAGAGACCTTTAAGGACTCATCCAACCTCTGCAACCTCCATTTCATCATATACTGGTCAGAGATAATAGTACCTGCAGAGGAGGAGCTGATAATAAATACTCCAGGAAGGCAAGAGCTCTATCAGGTTCCTCCTATCCTGTTGATTACACAGTGTCTGAGGTACATGCCAGATTTAAAATAATAATAATCTTTATTTATTTACTTGGGGCGGGATCTCACTATGCAGCATAGATTTGCAGTGATCCTCCTGCCTCAGCTTCCCCAGTCCTGGGATTACACGTGTGCACCACCATGTCTGGTTTGGGTGGCCAGCACTGTGCTCCTGGGGTTCCAGGGTGGCATAGCAGGCACTACCAGGGATCCAACCCAGGTCCTTGCACTTCCCAGGCTTAGACCACCAAGCTGACTCCAAAGCCCAACAGATTCTTATTCAATGAATGAATGAATGAATGAATCTATGAAATATTTTGTAAGCACTGAACCTAAAAGAAAGGCCACTGAACTCTATACTGTCGCAGGGATCGTTATTAGCAAAAGCAGGATCTTTGTCAGTCCTGAAGAGTCTTACTCTCGGAAACAGGTGTTCCTACTCAGGAGCCCAGGCTCCCGTTGTCAGTGTGAGGATGGCTGGGGCCCATTTCTTAGAATCCCATGTTTGTGTGCATAAAATCAAATGCAAAAGCTTAACAAAAGAAACCATCTATCACAATCTTTTTTAAAAGGCACTCATAATGTCATAATATATATGTATAAATCTTTATTGGCACATTTAATAAAAAGATCTAGTAGCAGATGTAATAATAACCATAAATTCCAAGTAGTGATGAGCAAAACTATATTTTAAGACATCTGGAACAAGAGAAATATGATATCAAACCATATGTAATTTCTCTTGGTGACAAAGTCATGGGTAGTGTTTACATATCTGTATTTGTTTGAGTGCATTTGTAAAGAGAAAGAAATTCTAAATTTCAACCAGAAGCCAGGGAACATAAAGATGTATTTCTTTGTCATATAACTACCTGAGTGGCCTGCACCCCTGGAACACAAGAAGAGCTCCCATCTAGGCCAGCACTGTGCCAGAAAAGGATGTCCACTGAATATGTGCCATAGAGTGAGCGCCATCAGAAGCCTGGGTCCAGATAGGAGAAGACAGGAAATTAAACCTCCGTTATGATCACAGGAATATCATTGCAGCCTGGAGGGACACATGCGGGGTCATGAAAGGAAAACGGAATTCAGCTTTGTGAGAAAACGGAAGCTTGGGGGTTTGTCCTTGCATGAATGACCTCCCCTATCTGACCTTCAGTTTTTGCATCTGTACACATCCATTGCTGCGTTTCCTCCATGGGTAGCTGAGTAACAGCATGAAAGAAGGAAACACCCCCACGCAGCTTTGCAAACACCAGTTAGCCTTCTCTATCTCCTCCTCTTCCTAGGGCAGAAGAAGGTTATTGCTGCTGCCCACACTCAGAGCTGCTGAGCTAGCATGGTGGGGATGCATTTTATAATTTCTCAAGCACCCAAGGAGCCCCAGGACCTGAGAGCCTCAGGACTTGAGCTTCCAGCAAGTGCACAGATGGGGCAGGGGAGGGGGACAGCAGTAAGGACTGAGGATGAGAAGCCGAGGAGTCCCGTGCACATGCACAAAGAAAGGTCTGAGACCCTCAGGAGGAAGCACTGACTTCTCCCTGTTGTGGCTGGGGAGGACAAAGATAAGTAAGACAAGAGAGGGAGGCCAAGGACGCAAAGGGGTGGGGTTACAGCACCGCCCTAGGAGAGGCCTTGAATGAGGAGCAGCAGAAGGAAGAGGAGCGATGCAGGAAAACGCCAGGAAGCTACCAGGAAGGCATGGGGTGGGCCCCGAGCTCTGCTGCACGTGACCTTCTCTAAGTTAGTCTGTAAGGCAGATCTCACTACCCCACTTCCCAGGCTCAGAGTGAGGCAGTTCTTCACAGGCCTGTGGCTCTCTGTGGAGGACCTAGAGGAAGGACCGCAATGCTCAAGGCCGGTGCACGATGCCTGCTCCTCAGACCCAAGGCGATTTCCACCAAGGAGTCCTGGAGGTGAGGTCTCCTGGCTTCCACTTAGTGGAGAGCAGCGGTATTCTGACGGCGTTGGGCTCTGCAAGTCACTGTTGTCCTTTCCAGAATGCCTCTTGTAGCAGGCTGTGTTCTCTCAACTTCCAAACTAAGATGACTCAGGATCCAAAAGCTTCATAACTGGGCTCAAACACCAGTGGAGGCACCGGGGCACCGGGCCCTTCTCTTTTCTTTGTGTTCTTTCTTTCTTTCTTTCTTTCTTTCTTTCTTTCTTTCTTTCTTTCTTTCTTTCTTTCTTTCTTTCTTTCTTTCTTTCTTTCTTTCTTTCTTTTCTTTCTTCCTCTCTCTCTCTCTTTCTCTCTCTCTCTCGGTATAGGGTCTTGCTATGCAGCTCAGACTCCTAGGGACCCTCCTGTCTCAGCCTCTATAGCACTGAGATTACAGGTGTGTGTCACCACAGCCTGCATAGCATGCAGTACCAGGAATCGAACGTGGGACTTTGCATATTTACCAGGCAGGTGCTTAGACCACTGTGCTATCTCCCCAGGCCCATCCCTTTTCCTTTCTTTTTTTTTTTTAATTTTTATTTTTTTTATTTTGACTTTTTGAGACAGAGTCTCACTGTGCAGTTCAGGCTGGCCTTGAGCTCACTTTTGTAGCCCAGGCTGGTCTCGAACTCACAGCGATCCTCCTGCCTCAGCCTCCGGAGTGCTGGGATTACAGGCGTGCGCCACCACGCCCGGCATCCCTTTTCCTTTCTATATCAGTTCTTGTTGCCTGTGGGGAAACCTGGGTGACAGTGGCGACTGCAGCCTGCTCTCCAGGCAGGTGTCATCCAGTGACAGCTTCAGGGGTTTCTTTCCTGCCTGCTTTACATCCACCCTGCCAGGGCCTTCCTCCTCTTCCAGTCCTGGACAGCCTGGATGTGGTCTGGTGAGTCCCAGGATGAGCACAGCTGAGAGTGAGCCAGTTCCGGGCTCCCTGCTCAGGGGCTACCCGATGGTACGCAGTGAACTGTGCAGCCTGAAAATGTCTGGGAACATCTGAGTGTTCGGAGGAGGTGAATACACTGCAGCCCCTGAGTTTCCTAACCCCACAGCCCTCTCCCTATCCACTGCCTACCAGACTTTTCTGCTGACAAATCCCCACTGTCTGTCAACACCCATCCTTCCTTCCATCCAAGCCTTGTTAAGTGAATGACGTCATTC
>PVJA010011333.1:0-12459 GCA_004027025.1 Myocastor coypus
TTTTTTTTTTTTTTTTTTTTTTTTCCTGCAGGACCAAGAATAGAACAACTCTGGGGACTCCAGGCCTTGCACTTGGCAGGCAAGCTTTTATGCCACTGAGCTCTTCCCAGCCTCTCCATTCTTCTTCTTCTGCTGCTGTGGCTTTATTTTAGAGAAGGGCCTACAGGGTGTTTGGGGTCTCACTCACTACTAGATTGGACTCACAGTGGTCCATCTGTTTACAGCCTCCCAAGAGCTGGGATTATAGACATGTGCCAACATGCCCAGTCTCAATTGGGCAGGCCTGGGGACTGGGAATCGAACCCCTAGCCGTGTGCCTCCAATTCAGTCTTGAAGCCTCACTTGTTTCTGTTAAAGACCCCTTCCTTCCCAGTGCCGCAGCTGGCCTGCTGAGCCTCTTCCCTGGCACCAGTAGCCACTGTTCTGCAGGGCCATTGCCATCCCCTCCACGTTCCGGCTGTCCCTCAGCCACACACTGCTCCGGTAAGCATGTGCACCAGTCTCTGTCTCGGGCTTCTCACCTCTCCAGCAAACTCTCCTGTCTAAATCACTGCATTTCAGCCCTGCTCAGGTGGTTACTGCTTCAGGAAAAGACTAACTTCCGCATCAAAGACTCACCTTTTTCACAATCTGCCCGCACCTTGCACTGGAAGGGCATGCTTCCTTTCTGCTCTTTTGAGACGGAAACACAGACCCTTTAAAAGCCACCCAGGACACCCTTTACTGAGCTCTTGGCTGTAGGCCTTATCTAACTGCCACAGCAATGGCAGCTTCTTTTTTTCCAGGTTTCCTTGCTGTCTTTCCAGCACCCTGTCTATCCCAGGACCAAAGCCCAGTATCATGGATTCCCTGGGGCACTGCCAACCTGTCTTCTCTGGCCTTATGGTGCATTATTTCCACCAAGAGTTCTAATCCTCTTGATTCTCCTAGCATGGTTTCTGGGCCAAACTGCAGTTTGTGTAGTTTCTAGCACTACCTGGAACCAAAATATCCCTTGGGGCAAATAAGATTTGGATGAAAGAGAAGCTAGGTTGCTTGTACAGTCAGACAGCACAGGAAGAAAGCAATGAGTCCAGAGCTGAGCTCTTGCCAGCATCTGCCCAGTGCCACCCCCCCACCCCCCCACACACATTCACATTGCCTGAAATGAGTCACTCAGTGTTGCCCTCATGGCTTAGCATCTGGAGACACTGATCTTGGACAGTTCTGCAACTTTGGCATCATCCTAGCAAGATAAAGGCAGAAATCCCTTTGCCCTCAGACCAAGTGCTAGACTAGCTGGAAATGCCCACCTCCCAGCTCCCAGGGAAAGCACCAGCATTCCTTCTGTAATTCAGGTGCTCAGAGTTCACCTTTCTTATTGTTTATATGATTTGCATTCCCAAAGTGTTTTCTGGCCTTTTATCCAAGTATCTGCATACCCAGGCTAAGAAGTTTGTGTTGATCAGCCTTCTGCTACTATACTCAACTTCGAGAATCAAGTTAGAGAAGAGATTGTTTTGGCTCATAGTTTGGGGGTCCTGATGCCCTGGGCCTGGAGCAGCCCCTCAGTGTGGACAACGTGTGGTAGAAGAGGCTGCTCACCCCATTAGGAAATGAAAGAGAGGGGAAGAGGAAGGGCTCGGGGGTCCTTGTCTCCTTTGAGATTGAACCACAGTGGCTCAAGTTGTTTCCTTTGGGTGCTACTTCTTCAAATTTTTACCAACCATAGGTCTTGGGAGGACCCTTTCACAAACTACAGTGAATTTTCAACCACATTGTTGTTTGGAAATCTACCTCTGAGCTACTCCAACCATCCTGTCCCTGGTTGTACAGGCGCCTCTGTCGGTTGTTGGTTTAGAGGCAGTGTCCCCCAACTTCCCCTTCTTTCAGCAGAAGCAGAAACAAAGATCTAACATGAGCAGAGCACATACAAGCTCACTTTTTCACCTCCCTGCCCACCACAGTCAATGTGTTTCAATCCCAAACTGAGAGTTGTGATTCTAAAAGGCATGGCATACTTTATGGAACTCTAGCTTTAGAATTTTCCCTTCACCCTCAAACAGAGTGAAGAGTACGGGCAAAAAGAGGATGCCCGGGAAGGCTGAAAACCTCGCAGGGCAGTTATCATTATCTGCAGCCCAGATCAAGAACACAGTCAGCACTTTAATAGATGCTGCTCTCTCTGGCCATCAATGGACACCAGAAGCCATTTTGATGCTCTGTAACCTGAACCATATACTTTCAAGCAGTTGAGAGGAGTGCAAATGACAGTCAGCTACACAAATAATTTGCCCCCAAGTGTTTATCAACTCCCTTCCATGGCCACTTCCATTTATAGCTTATAAACGGTTATTAACTGACTCCTTCACATCTGATAACCGGGCCCCTGAACAGGTGGCCCGGAGGGCAGGCGATTAGAGGCCTCCCGGGGAGGTGCTGTGCGCTGGCCTGTGGGTGGTCTTCCTGCCTGAGTCCAGTGCCCACAGGAGAAGACATTGTCAAAAGCCTCCAATTTAGGAGATAACAGTCTGTGTTGTCTGTTTGTGTAAAGTACTGTCCAAGTTACAGCTGGCTTTGCTTTCTGACCAGCAAACATTGCCAAGAAGGGTTGAAAGTTCAGTGCACTCAGCCCCCACAAAACACATTCCCTTCCCCCTTCTGGTCTTGGGCAAATAGTCCCTGCTGCTCTTGTTTCAAGGATTCTTTAGGAGGCTTGAATCTCCGAGGCTTTGCACAAACCCCATCCAAGAGGCGGAAGCCAGAGGGATACACCCAGTAGGAAGGAGGGAGTGTTTTTTTAGTGCTTTGGTTCCCTGGGATTTTGTGTTTTACTAAAAAAAGCTTTGCAGGTCCCATAACTTGGGTTTCTCAGAAATAGTTCCTGGTCAAATAGACCACAGAGGCACCAGATCTCCTTCTTCTTGGTGTTTCCTAAGAGGAGGCACAGGAGGATGGCTTTTAGGCCAGGATTTCTTCATCTCAGCACTGCTGACATTTAGGGCCAGCTGTGTCTTTCTTGGGGAGTTGAGTTGCTCTGTGCATTTTTGGAGGTTTATGTAACATCATCCCTGGCCCCTATATCCACTAGGTGCCAAAAACAACCCTGTCTAAGTTGTAGTAAAAGGAAAGAGAGGGCTCGGCAGGATGGCTCAGTGGTCTAAAGTGCCTGCTTAGGAAAATTTGGGCGGCTGCAGGGACCGCGGTTCAATCCCCAGCACCACATGCTGTTTCAGCCCTGCCCTCAGAGCAGGCTGAGCCAGTCATAAAAATAAATAAACAAAAGTTCTGAAACAAGAAAAAAATAAAATAAAATAATTCTTTAAAAAAAAAAAAAAAAAAAAAAAAGGAAAGAGAAAGACCCCAGATTTTGTTGGGGACAAAATCATTTCCAGGTAAGAGTCTATTGAAATATAAATTAACTAAAAAACAATGTCCTGGCCTACTCTACTAGGTCAATGAAGATTTCATAACCCTAGAGCAGCCTGATGAAGCACTGTAGAACTAATTCTTTATAAATATTTATCAATTAACCAAATACAGGTTTTCTCTGGGAAAAGAAGCAATAATCAACAAGTAAGTGAACACCTAGGTAAACCTGAAAATAAAAACTGAAAAAAAAAACCAATGGCTTGATGCTCCAAATTTTATTTTATTTTATTTTTTTTTAATGGTTTTTTTTTGGTGGGACCAGGGTTCAAACTCATGACCTTGCACTTGCCAGGCAGGCACTTGTGCCACAGAGCTATTTCCCTGGCCCCGATGCTCCAAATTTTAAAAGATACTGTAGTGATGGTGAAGTGATTGGTCAGAATGATGAAAATAGTTGTTAATGTTTTTAAGGACTTTTTAGGGTTACAATGTGTACCATTTTTAAAAATTCTGATTGCCATATAGGAGGTAGGTCTGCCATCTAAGTGGACAATCTCAGCCCTGTCCAAAACTCTCCAGAAGTTTCTCTGACTATAAATTATTTCCCATTCTCTCATTGCACAAAAGGGTTGAAGACTTGAAATTTACTGGGAAGATAGGCATTATAGGGGGAACAAAGATCCTGAACCCAGAACACTATCACCTAAGCCTGTTGCAAACATCCTCTCTTTAACCTCAAAGCTTCCCTGAAGGAGCATGACTCTATCACATGGAAAACTTGCTGGAGACTACACAGCACCACAGGACTTCAACTCTTTTATACTGATTTAAGAACCTCAGATCTCCAACTTGCACTCCAGTGCTGCTGGCTACCACCTGGCATAGGGCTGCTTGCTCCTCCTGCGACAGGCTCTAGGGGCTGCCCCCTTAGTCCACAGCCACACATGCCCTCCCTTCGTCCTTCTAGCCAACTCAGGGCCACATATCTCAGGGATTCAGACTGACAGTGTGGTGTCCTTTCCCTGCCTCCTACCCAGCCCTCTTTCATCTCAGGCCTTGTACCACCAGTAAAGGGAAGTAAGGGCCACTTGATGGTCACTGTGTCTGCACAGTGTGTGCCTGGTGCTGTGCACTGTGGGGAGAGATAGCACACATGTGAGCAACACATGTGCTCTAGACATGCCTTCTGCAGGTAGAGAAGATAGCCACGCAGTAGCACCTGTGAGCCTGCTTCCTTGTGATCTTGATTCTGTGCCTCAAGTCTGTCTGGCAGTGCTGGTTGCCTACTAAATGCTCCTGTAGTGTGTGACCTCACACCTCTGCCAGCATCCTTCTGCTCTGAAACCTTGGCCACCTTCCACAGGGGCCCATGGGCTGCCCAGGCTGTTCCACAGTACATTCCTTCCAATTGCCGGCTGTAGGTCCCCTTCCCTGAGACTCTTCCTTGAGTTAAGTTTTGCGGTTCACAGTGCTACTCTGAGTCTATAGATTCCACATCTATGGCTCAAAACTGTGTTTTTAAAAACAGCAGTCTCTACTAAACACATACAGACACTCTCCTCATCATTATTCTCTGAAGAGTGTAGTATAATGATCTCTTACACAGTATTGATGTTGTATTAGATAGGGCACGTCACCTAGAGATAATTGCAAGTCTATAGCAGGAGGTGTGCAGATCCTATGAAAATACCATGCCATTTTATAGGCAAGATGTGAGCACCCACAGATTATGGTATCTGTCAGAATCCTGCGGGTACTGAGGGCAATTTCCCCCCAAATGTTTTCTATTACTGTTAGTTGAGGTCCTATGTTAGAACCCCACAGATACAGAACCTCACTGTCATTTTCTTGGGATACCCAAAAGGAAAAAGAGGTTAGCGGCATATTTTTAAAGGACATTATTTGGAGAGTTAGGAGAGCAGGCTGTGCCCCTGTGTCCTCTCCCTGGACCCAGGCACCATAGGAAGGCAGCTGCTGCCCATCCCAAGGGCACTGCTGTGTGTCTGCATCCCCCCTGGGGTGCTCCATCACCATGCCAACTTCCCACCTACTCCATCTTCTCTCCTCAGGAATGTTGACCATAACCTTTCCTCATCAGATACTTTTGATTACACAACATTGTGTCACGCTGGACCCCTGAAGTTGATTTTGAGACTCAAGTTTTTGCACAAGAAGCTCCTTTGGACATTTGTCTCAGATGCTATAGGCCATAGGATGGGGAAGTGATACAAAGAGGGATGCTGGTAGCCAACAGCTTGATCTTCCAGACATCCAGAGCTTGATCCCACTGGGGACAAACCAGGCCTCAAGAATTGTCATCCTGCTGAGGGGAGGGAGCTGGGCTATTTATCCTTCAGCCCATCTTCATTATTGACTGAGGGCTATTCCTGGTATATCCAGCCTGTCCCCCATGTGGGCTCAGCCTGTTGTGGACAATACAGAAAGCGCTCAGGAGGAGCTGAGATGTCCTTGGTGGTGTTAAGGAGAGCATGTTCTGAGAAACTTGAGTTACCAGTGAGAATCAAAGCCTCTGGTCCTGAGGGATGTTTGAGCTAGTGGGGATGCCAGTGTCTCTGGGATGCCTAGAGCATTAGGGAAAGTTCAGTTAATCTAGAAGCCTACATACACCTAAAATCAGATTTTTACAATACCAGAAAATATCTTGAAAGACCCAAGGAATGGCTGCCATTTTGGCTTAGTGGACTGTTATGGTTTATGTCTAGTTGTCCCCCCAAATTCTCATGTAATCATGGGGCAGGGACTTCTCTAGATTGAGACTTGACTCATGAGCCACTGGGATTATGTGTTTTATGTACTGATGAGATTATCGGCCTGAGTACTGCTGGGAATTATAGGTGTGGCCTGAGGCAGATAAACTAAGGCACAGAGCCTGATGTAATTTAAAGAGAGACAGAGAGACAGACTAGAGCTGTTGCTCTCTGCTCCCCTGGTTATTCCGTTGCCTCAGTTGCCATTGTTGCTGTTCTGCCACCATGAACTGCTGCCTTGGAGCCAGCCAAGTGTGGATTGAAACCTCCAGTAACTGGGAGCTAAATAAACCTTTCCTTCCTTCATTTTGAGTGTTGGGTATTTATCCCAGCAACAAGTAAAAAGTAACTAAGATAGTGGACTCAATTTGAGGTCATTTTATGAGCAAAAGTAATTTTAGGCAAGGTACTTCCTATTGCTACAAACATTTTTTCTTTTTTTTTTGAATTATGGCTGGCTTAGCCTGCCCTGGAGGTGGTGCTGGTTACAGCATGTGGTGTCAGGGATTGAGCCATGATCCCCATGGTTGCCTAAACTTTCCTATGCAGGCTCTTGAGACCGCTGAGCCATCTTGCCCACCCAGCTACAAACATGTTTTATTTTTATTTATTTTTGTGGTACTGGAGACAGAACTCAGGGCTTTGTGCATGTCAGGCAAGTGCTTATGCTACTGAGCTGAGCTGTCTCCTGAGCCACTACAAACATTTTTCTTCTTTCTTTCTCTCTCTCTCTCTCTTTTTTTTTTTTTTTTTTTTTTAACGTATTTAGTACAGGGTCTACAGGGTTTCACTATACAGAACGGACTTGAAATGATCCTTCCTGCTTTTCAACCTCCCAAGCCCTGGGATTACAGGCATGTGCCACCATGCCCAGTCTCAATCTCAGTCTCAGCATGCCCAGGTGTGGGGCCAGCAAGGCATGCTGGGAATGGGACCCTAGCCACTGACCTCTGCCTAAGCAAGCACTTTAGTCCACTGAACTATCTGTCTGGCCCAACTTTTTAAATTCTGTAGATTCAATATCTTTTTTATTATTAAAAGCAACACATACTTTCTTTTCATCACTAATGAAGGCAGTAAACATCCCTTCTTTTACTAATTGTGGCAAATTCTTCTTAAATACTGACCTTCTTCAAAAATATTGGAACAACTATCATTTGTGCTAAACAATAATAGAAGCATTAAAGTGTAGCCCATGAACAAAGCTGACTGACCATGGAACAGTAAGAGTAGGTAGAAAATAAAACAAAGTACAAATAAATAAGCAAACAAAAAGCCACTGCAGATATAGAAATTTCATGAATGAGTAACAAGATTGACATTTTTTCTCTGTCATTAAACTACTACATCAGCTGGGAATGGTGGCGCATACCTGTAATCCCAGCACTTGAGACACTGACGCAAGAGGATTGGTCCGAGTCCAAGACCAGCCTGGGCTACAAAAGTGAGTTCATAGCCAGCCTGAGCTGCATAGCGAGACCCTGTCTCAAAAAGACAATAAATAAATAAATAAATAAATAATAATAATAAACTATGACACCCCTAGTTCTTTTTATTTTGAAACTATTGTACCTGGAACACAGCAGGAGAAGGTACAGGGAGGGCAGCCTCTGGCTATGAGTATTCTAGGCATTCATGTTCCCTGGGGAGGACCCAAGGAGAGGAAAGGCCAGGCCACAGTAGTTTTTCTCCGGAAGAAGATATTCACTGTAGGGCCAGGGAGACAGCTCAGTGGAATAAGTTCTTGCCTGGCAAGTGCAAGGTATACCACAAAAAAAAAAAAAGGTATTCACTGTAAGAATGCACAAGATGCTATGTTTCTGAGGTGACTCCAGAATTCCAGGGCCAGAAAGCCTGGAAGGCAGCTGGGCCCTCCCTCCGGAACCATCCGGAGAGCTAGAGCAGAACTCCACAGTCATAGGTGAGGCAAGTACTCTGCTGCATACTCACCTTCTAAGGCCTCTCACACTCCAGGAAAGAAGCGAGACCCTTACCCTGTAAAAATCTGTCCCCACAACTTCCTGGAACCACGCGAGAAATACTGAGTGAGGCAGGGCAGATCTGGTTCTCCAGCACTTCACAGGGATCAAGCATTTCCGGCCTCCTCCTCCAGAGCCATCCCACTTTCAAGAGGCTCATACTTCACGAAGGACGACACTTCCCTCCCATAGATATTTGACTTTTCCTAGACCTGAATTGTCTGTCTACAATTTTTGCCCCCTTTCTTGTAAAAGCATTTATCTTTTTATCATATTAATTTGTAAGCTCTTTTTCTTGAGTTATTGAGTTATTGAAACTAAACTTCCATTGTTCATTACTGTCACAAACACTCAGTTTATTTCTGAACACTAATGCTTCTCTAGCACTTTATGATGTAGAATTGTATATTTTATGAATTGATAGTGGAGGTTTTAGTTTATGAATCTTTACTTTTATGTGACTAGGTGCATATCCACTTATGTTTTTTTTTTTTTTTTTTTTTTTTTTTTTTTTTTTTTTTTTTTTTTTTTTTTTTTTTTTTTTTTTTTTTTTTTTTTTTTTTTTTTTTTTTTTTTTTTTTTTTTTTTTTTTTTTTTTTTTTAATTATTTCTTTGTTTGGTACAGGGTGTCACTATGCAGCTCAGACTCATAGGGATCCTTCTTTCAACCTCCCCAGTGCCAGGATTACAAGGGTGCACCACCACACCTGGTTTTGGTGGCTGGCATGATGTGCCCTGGATTCTAGGTTCTGGGGCTGGCACAGCATGTGGTACTAGGGATCGAACCTGGGTCCCTGCATTTGCCAGGCAGGTACTTAGACCGCTGAGCTATCTCCCTGGTCCCTAGAAAGTATTTTGATATGTTGAAGTAGAAAATGTAATTTTCCCCCAAATATTTAACTAATTTGTTAACATGGAGAATTTTACATCCTAAAATGGTCTGTGAAGTTTTTACTTGAATCAAGAAAATAATTCTTTTTCTGAGGGTTGGCCGTGTGCATTTATCACAGGGAGCCAGGAAGGACTGGGCGTGAGGTTCAGGAAGTGCATGACTGGCCTATCAGGACCAAGAAGAGATCCATGGAGACAGAAGTCAGGCTGCATTTGTGGAGCACGGTGTGGAGGGGCTGGAAGTTGAGGAAGAGACCAGGCAAAACCATGAGGATGTGGTGGAATGGGCAGGGGGGAGACACTGAGAGCTACATGAGCATTAAATTTTGGGAAGGAATATATTTGGGGAGTTTCCTAGAGATGAATTTCTTAAAGAAAATCCTCCAACTCTGTGTAGTATATTAAATGAAAAGCAATCATGTGCCATCTAATGACACTGCAGTCAATGAGACCAAATATGTGGAAGTGGTCCCGTAGGATCAGAACAGAGCTGCAAGCGCTGATGACACCATTTACACTGCCAGGGCCAACCATCCTTCTCTAATACCAGGTGTCTACAAGTATAGCACATAAATTATGCACATGGTGCTTTATAATTGTGGCAAGGCCCTGTGTCCCTGGTGTGCACTGTACTTTTGCTCATGGTGTAGGGCAGTAGTAGCACAATGACACCAACTTCACTCATCCTGTGCTCCTTATGTCAAGTGACCACTGGTGCTTGGGCAGAGTGAGCTTCTTCTGGAATGTTAGCACACCCGGAAGCTGCCAAGAATGAACTTCTCAGAACAGAGCCCCTTCCTCTTTATCCAGCAATGTACACAGCTGTTTGTTCTCTTCCAGGGCACAGGTGCAAACACTAGGCCATGTGGGGCATATATTTGAGTTCCATCTAGATGTTGGCAAGTGCACTATATCTATTTTTTCTACATATACTAACACATATCACCAAATTCTTAACTATGCTAGAATCTCTTTCTTTTTTATTTTTTATTTTATTTATTTATTTTTCTTGTTTCAGAATTTTTATTTATTTATTTATTTATTTGTTTATTTTTTTTTTTTCTTGTTTCAGAACCTTTGTTTGTTTATTCACTCATTTTTATGGCTGGCTCAGCCCACCCTGAGGGCAGGGCTTGTGCAGCATGTGGTGCTGGGGATCGAACCGTGGTCCCTGAAGCCGCTCAAGCTTTCCCAAGCAGGCGCTTTAGACCACTGAGCCATCCCGCTAGGCCCCTATTTATTTATTTTTATGGCCGGCTCAGCCTGCCCTGAGGGCAGCGCTGGCACAATATATGGTTCCAGGGATCGAGCCGCGGTCCCTGCAGCCACCTAAGCTTTCCTAAGCAGGATATACAGATAGGACTCCTAATGACCCTCCTATTTTCAGCCTCCTAAGTGCTGGGATTGAAGCCATTCACCATCAGATCCAGTCTCAGTTGATGTCTCAGCGCACCCCAGGGTTAGGGCCTATATGGCACACCAGGGATCAAACCCCGGTTGCTATGCCTGCTTAAGCAGGCACTTTAGTCTGTTGAGCTGTCTGGCTAGCCTAAGACTTCTGACAAGAGCAGAGAAGAATGCAGTAGACACTGATGGTGGCAGAGAACTAAGTGCTTGGATCACTGGGCCTCAGAGAAGCACATTTACCTGGGTGAGAAGGAGGATTAAATGAGCTGGCAGCTATACACAAAGAGCAAAGACTTTGATGACGGGGCAGATGAAGCTGTGCAGCTAAAAGGTCTCAGGATATCCTGGAACTGAAATTTCAGACATAAAAGGAAAAACGTTGTGTTTTTCTATTACCATTACTATAAGGTTCAAAGATTTATCCCAAATATATTATGAACTTGGAAGAATTTCTGATTTTGTTATGATCTGGAGTTACCTCTGATTCTTTTTATTTCAATCTCCTTGCTTTTGCCTATTACTTCTATTTGGTAATCTTAAAACATGTTCAAAGTTCGTATTTTAAATCAGTGCTTAAAATAAAGTATAGCGGAAGGAAATGTCGGGGGAGAAAGCATTTTAATAAAATTCCAACAGACCAGTGTTTTATGCCAATGCATATCAAGTGCATCATCATCTTTATTGGCCCTATGCTATTTTATTGGACAGATAACTCAATGATTTACTAAGTAGGGCCTCTGATTATGGAAAGTTTATTTTTTCCCTAAGTTTTTGCTATTGTAAACAAAGCTGGACTGCACACTTTTGTTTATAAGTTGGATCATATAAATCAACTGCTTTAAAATGTTTGTGGGCTCCCCGTTGCCCTCAGGGTAATCCATCCTCCTAAATCTGACAAACTGAGCTCGTTGTAACCAGTCTTGGTTACTCTTTGTGTGTGCGTGTGTGTGTGCATGTGCGTGCACGCATGTGTGTGTGTGTGTGTGTGTGTGATTGAGACAAGGTTTCACTATGTAGTGAACTGTCCTCAAATTTGTAGCAATCATCTTGCCTCAGTCTGCCCAGTGCTGGGATTACAGATGTGCACCACCACACCTAGCCCTATTGACTCTTGACTCTGGAATCTAGAGTCTCTTCCCAGTCAGCTTTGCATTCTCAAAGGAGTCCTTCAAGAACTCCTTTTGAGGTGCTGGCTCCTTAATGAGCCCTATTTCATGGTCCTGAGGTCCAGGTTATGTCTGAGAAAATATCATACTCAAAAATATCTGAAAAAAAAAAAAGAAGAAGAAGGTAACTACATACTTGTTAAGGGAAAACTGCAAGAAGAAGAGGTAACAATCATGAAGATATAAGGGCCAGACACAGGAATTAAAATTAGCCATTGGTCCTTGACACCAGAAGCCAGACTGGCCCTGCCCCCAGGCCTGAGCTGGCTACTGAGTCCAGGAATGGTGGCCAACATCTGTAATTCTAGTGCTGCAGAGGCTAAAAACAAGAGGATTATGTGACTGTGATAAAATCAGCATGGTATTGAAAAAAAAAAAAAGAATTGAGGATCAGTGGAACAGATTAGAAGATGCAGATGCAACCACAAACACACCCAGCCACCTTATCTTTGACAAAGGGCCCAAACATGTTCACTGAAAGATGACTTCTTTAATAGACAGGACTGGGAAAAATGGCTTTCCATATGCTAAAGACTAAAATATAATCAATACTATCACTATGTACTAAGCTAAAGTCAAAGTGGATCAAAGATCTAAATATTAAAAGAGAGGCACTAAATCTACTGGAAGAGAAAGTAGGTAGAAATCTTGAAGACAATGGGGTAGGCACAACGTTCATGAACAAAAATCAAACTCCATGGGAAGGAAGTACTTCAAAGAATCAACAACTGGGATCTCATCTTTTTGAAAAGTGTCTGCATATCAAAAGATATCACCAATAAAGTAAAAAGACACATGAATTAGGAAAAAATTTTAGCTTACTGTCCGTCAGACAAAGGACTTCTATCTAGAACATATAAAGAAGTTAAAAAATCAGGCCCCTAAAATTCAAGGACC